>CACRXP010000620.1:182404-195696 GCA_902702965.1 Spirometra erinaceieuropaei | reverse complement strand
CGACTATTTTGCCAGACTGTCAAACAAACTGGGAAAAAAAATTTACCTTATATAGAAAGGCGACTTTTAAAACGGACTCAAGTAAAAAACAGGCATTAATTACTTAAGAATATCCAGATAAATGCAGAGCTTCACTTATCGGGTGGCTTCCGACCTGTAACCTGTGGGAACAGTGAGGCACTGCGCCTCAGGGGACTCAGTATACAGGACGATATTTTAAAGTGGTGCCAAAAGTGGGCGGGGATGTGGCGTCCCCTGCGCATTTTTTTTCGCTGGCGGGGATAGGCGGGGCTATCGCGTTGCATGCCCCGCCACAGCCCCCTCCACAGCCCCGCCTAGCCCCCTCATGGCCCCCTCTAGCCCCGCCATTATTGAGGGGGCCAGGCGGGGCTAGGCGGGGCTGGTGCTGGCAGGGTTATTCATCTGTTCTCGAGGTGGACTGTGCATTTGTTTTCTTGAGGGAGGGGCTTGAGTATTAACCATTTGCTACTTAATAAACACATTATTTTTAGTCGTAATTCGATTCCATGAACTACTATTGATCCAAGAATGCAGCCTTTTGCTCAAACTTGTATTTTCAGTAAGACGCAGCCCCACCCCCATATGGGTCACGTTGTTGCTCGGTTGTCACTCAATAAGTATAATAACTAAATCGTGACACATTTTTCGTTTTCAGTCTCTTACGGCATTCGCTGCTTCCGGAAGTGATAATATTGACGTGTGGCGCTGAGTTTCTTTTCAGGCTGAAAACACTGCAGTTTGCCCAGAATCCAAATATATGTGTTCTGTGACCTGTACGACCACGTAGACAAGGCAATAAAAATTTAAGGCCTTAGAAGAACTCCTAGTTGCTGAGAGGTGTTCGCTAAGACATAAAACAATCTAGCATGGTAATTCTGTTTTTTGCCGTAATCAGACAGCCACATTTCAAGCTACGGTCGGAAGTACACAAGGTTTTTCAGGTAATTCTTCCCTTTTGCTAATTATCCGTGGTCACGCAAACTTCTGTGTCTATAGACTGTACCTCTAAAGTAGAAGATATTTGCTCGTCCTGCCTTGTGCACTCAAGACAAATTGATTAACTTCACTCGCATTTGATTCCTAATACTCGTAATCTCAGCCGAAAGTATATCGACCAGGGCCTAATGGTGCGGTTTCGACTAACATACTGAATGCTTAAAGTGCTTAGGATGGAGATGCACGTTTTATTAAACTTTTATTCACGGTATTTTTCGTATCCCGCCTTTGGATTAGGGATGCATTACATGCACTTGTTCAACCATTGTTAAAGAATATTTGTACACATTCAGCAGACAAATTATTAAACATTTGAAAATTATGGTTCATTTTTTTCCTCGGATGACCGCAAAATCTCATTCAAAGGGGCTATTTTTGTGCTTTTGCATTGAAGCATGGTTCAATGACTACATTTACTGAATCATCAACAAAGGCATACAAATGGCCGGACAGTTATCCCAACTCAATTTTTCCTGACATAAACTTTTTACAGGCACTGACATATGTGTGAATAGTTCATCCGCGTTTCCTCCGAGAACCCTGTGCACAATCTCGTGTGGACAGGGTAACTTCTGTTATGCAATACCTGTAATTATCTTTGGTTAAGATCTTCTGTCTATAAGTAAAGTTGGAAGGTCCTCTTTAATTTGTAGAAGTTTGCGAAATTTACACAGACTGATTAGAATTATTGTACAATGTACTTATCATTCTGTCCACTGTCCGCAGTTTCGATGTCCTTAGTCAACTCTGTTGACAGGACTGAATGTCTTTTCCTTATATTTCCTCGGAGGAGGTTGTAAATTAACTTTGGATTCTACCTTGCTCTTCCTAGCCTATTCCATTTGAATCAACGACGCATTTTCACGATCATGCCTCCTTTTATGTTGCTGTCTATCAGAGATAACGTGAAGTGTTTTACTTCTTCATTACTGTAATATCTTCTTTATAGCTTATGAACTTTCAATTTCATTCAGTGGCTTGCTAGTTTGAAACCCAATATTAATGCGTTGCCGCACGTTTGTCAATGAGCAGTGGTCATTAATAAGTCCCATAATTACCTACTCGGATAAGTACGATTTTTGTCATCATCGTCCTTAGTGATGGCACCATAACCGTTGTCGAACAAGTCCATCGTCGCCAAATTGAATTCACTTTAGCAAATGCTACTCTTACAATGACCTGGGATGTGCAAGTCTGAGAGTGACAAATAATTTCTAGGAATCATGCATAGGAAGTGATCATGAGGTACGAACCAGCTGAACGGATGTAGATAGGTGACGTCGGTGAACGGGATATCCTTATTGATGGAGTCTTTGACTATCCCGATATCGACTAGGAATTTTGTGCTATTTTGGCCCACTAAATACATTCGACTATCATTCGCTCAAAGTGGCAGCGGGTAAACGACTTTTCTCGAACGTTACTCGCGAAACAAGCGTTAGAGAAGGTCAACGTTTAAATAACCTAAGACTGGCGCTCACTCGAGACGAGCAAAGCGTGTTAGATGTACAAGATATCTTGTCAGTGGGTGCTAGTGATCATAATGTAATGCTCTTCGAACATCCCTTGTACTCCTGGTCTCACTAATTAAAACAATTGACAGAAACCTCCTGATAGGCGTACTTTTCGACCATGCGAACGCAAGTGTCAGAAATTCCGTGGGTGCAATGTCAATCATCCCCCTTCTGGACTGGCGCCATTTCACGGGCAACAGTTTTGGCTCCCGAACCATCCAAACTATCCAAAAACACCATCACCTTTATTTACTTCATAAAGAATGTTAGCATTGCTAGCGCGATCCGCGTTTTATCTTTCTTTGGCAGTGCCTATATACTGACATTAAATGTAATTATTGGTTTTGCTTTTATTATTATTATTATTATCCACAGTTCACGAAGAGCGGAGTACGTTCAGTTCAGTGATTGAAGAAATCAATTATCTTAATTGGCCACTCAAACGAAAGAGAACAGGCAACCGTCCACCTTTGACGAACCGGAAACTTCAAACCGTCTTTATTTAAAGAACTAAGGCACGGAAGAGCTTTCAAGCAATTATGAGTCATGAATACTTGCAGGAATAAAACGCCAGTGAGATGTATATAAACGGGAGGCTTAAAACTTCGAAGGAACACTGAGCAAAGCACGTTGAAGAACCCCCTGAAACACCCTAAATGTCATACGGTTACCTACGTAATAACAAAGAAATCATGGCCTTTCTTGATCTTAGATCTTCCCTAATACACTCTCCCTATGATCTAAGCGTTCCTTAATTCTCTGGGCATTTCAGCTTTGCATCTATTATTCTCTTGCCATAAAGAAAGACAATTAGTGATGATGTACAACTTTTGTAATTTTTAAACTGATTTCGTAACCTGCTTTCGATGTTTAAATAACCACGGGAGATTTTGGTCTTCCTGAAATACATTAGTTTTCGAAAATTTGTCCTCCAAGAGATCAGCCTTTCCAATATATTATCTATTTTCCTAACTGGTTTCGAACTATCTTGGATCATTGGTTTGGCAGGACTTTCTCTCCTGTAATAATGTAACAGTTCTATTGGACGTCATGTCTGATCTTTAAAAAGGCATTTCAGAATATTTGTATCCCAGATATCTTAAGTCTAACTCTCCGGATTCTTTTGCTCCCCACTTTCTTATAAGAGACGAAAAAGTTGACGAGGCAGCAGCATGACTTGTCCACTAGTTCTTCACCGTTCGTCTAAAAATCAGATACATTTACGAAATGACCTCGATGAAAAACCAGACGCGCGAAGGGCATAGAAAAACATCTGCTCTCAGTGATTCGAAGTCTTTCAAATACGTCGCCTGAGTCTTCCGTCATTAGCCGTCCTTTAAGCGTGGCCACGAATTCCCCCTTATTCGACAACAACAAAATCTCCCTCATCGATGGCACGGACGAGGAGAAAAGGTTTATTGCACCCTTTGCAAAACACTTTACACCTGGGTCCGAACCAATTCCTTTCTTTCGATCGCTTTCATGCAGAACACTGAATACAACTGATATCTCTTAAGATTTACTAAAGAAATACATACGTCACTTAAAATATTCACGCTGATCGGGAACGAACGGTATTGCAAACTTGATTGCCAAACAGACATCAGACCTTCCCATATTGCTTTGTCATTTATTCTTGATTTATATTTCGAATGGATTTTTTTCAGAAACATGGCAGACCTCAATTATCCTTCCGGCCTTCGTGTCTGAGTAGAGAACCGACTTTAATACCGTCGGGGCGTGCATGAAACTCCGTCACTAGCAAAACTTCTTCGATGGATAATTCCCAATGAAATTCCTGACTTCTGTCCACCGAATCAGCTTCTGAGCTCTAGTCAGCATGAATTTTTACCTTAGCGGTCCTGCGAAACTTGTCGTTTATTAGTTTCTGACCGGATCTTTTCTCTTCCTAGTGGATATCAATCACTGGTAGTTATCTATTTTGGTCGTAGCGAAGCCTTCCACGAGGTAGTACACAGAGATCTTTCAGTAAGATTTGGATCCATCTGCATCCGAACTCGTATACTTGACTTCGGGGAATCCCAATTATTCGGCCGCTACCAGAAAGTCGTGGTTGGTATTATCTATTCTACGCATCGGTCGAACCCGATTGGCGTACTTTAAGGCATGGCTCTGAGTCCGCCATTCTTTCTACTTTGCATCAAAGATATTTTGACTGAGATCAAAAAGTCGCGAACGTTTATTAATGTCGATGACCATAAGTGCATTTAATTATATTCTTATTATACTCCAAATGTTTGCATCGAAAAAAAATTAACTTCGATCAACTATAAAGTGAAATCTTCCTCTTCCCGTGATATATTCATGCCGTTGGCCCTACCAAGCTCCGCAATAAAAATCCTAGGTTTAAGGTATACAAAAAAGCTTACTTTATCGTCTCTTGCAGATAGAATCTCTACAGAGGTTTCATAGATATGTGAGTTCATATCACATACGTTTTCCCTTCCGGAAATAAGCTAGAATTTTATCGAACGTTTGCTCTTCCATTCTTTTGGTTTGATAAACGCCTTTGACCGCAGCAAAATCGAAAATTTTGAGACGTTTTTGTTCGAAAACTGGGCTCTCAAGCTGCATCCGGTATTTCTTATATTGGGAAATGCCAGTTAGCGGACACTGGGCTTTTATGGGTTGGGAGACTCAAAGTTGGACTTTACTTCCTCTTTCGCATCCCAAAATGTTAGGATTGCATCTATGACGAATATCCTCATCCGGTTTAAAATTTTATCTCGACGAGGAACGTTTGGAACCCTTATATACTCTCACCTGCGGGGCGATCCTTTGCCGGCCCCCTTCCCGGCACACTTACCTTCCCATAATGGACAGTTCTGTCTTATTAAAAACAAGTCAGATCACATTCACTATGCCTATTCAAAATGATTGGAGGACGTTTTTCGCTTATCGTTAACCGTTTTTATATCACACTGCCTATTTTATAAGTACAAACTAAACAGTATACAGTGTTTACCTAGTCGCTTTAAAATTTACCCAAAATGAACTTGCACTTGCGTTTAAGAATTTCTATAGGTGCTCAGTAAAACAATTTGTTTATGTATTCCAGCGTCCAATTTCAGTAAGGAGAAACGGGGATTGATGACCAACCGAAAGCATCAGCCCCTCTTACTTCCTTCGGTCGGCACTCACTCATGAAACGAATCGTCTTTCTCTCCCCTACACAGAACAACAACATAATTTTGCATCGTTTGCATAGGTCATATTTGCTTATTGCCTGCATCAATAAAAGCCCTATTATTTCGGCTGAGTCCTGCCAAACCACCAGGTCCAGGTAGAATTCATCCCTTTTATCATCGACAATTGGCCAATTTACTGTAAGAGCCAATACCTACGATATTTCAAACGTCCGTAGGAGAAGGTGGACTGCCCGAAAAGTGGAAAACTGACTTTTTCCCTGATTTACAAAGTAGGGTACAGGATGAAGTCCGAAAATTACTGTCCCATTAAAAAGATGGATAGATGATTTTTTATTAAAGACCCGTCGGGGTCCCATCAAAGCAAGTTAAAATAAATTTACATGCGAATTCTAGACGAGGTAGGCCGAATCTTTACAAAATGCAATTCACAGTTTCTGAATTAGTAGTCCGTTGAGAAACATGATTAGTGAGGGATGAAAAAAACTCCATACAAAAAGTTAAAAATGATTGGATTAATTTTACAGGAGAAAAAACCCCTCAATAAAAATAATAACAGAAAAAAGCGAGCAGGACTGGCCTGTAGGTGGCGGTATATAACGGAATGTTGTCGGTCATCGTTAGGGTTGCAACAAATCTCAGCCTTGAGGGGTACGTATGCGGGTCAGACAGGACTGGCTTGCATGAGGCATTGTATACAAGATTCAAAATTGAGATCGTCTGGGTTGGATTGATACGCCGCAGGAGACTATTCGCGTCAAAGAGGCCAGACAAGAGGAACCCAGATGCGATCGGCCATCGCACGCTTCGAGCTCAGCCGAGGAGTGGAAAAGGGAGGTACGACCAAACTACTAGTAGATGGCGAATACTGAGGGTTTCGCCCTGAGCGTCGACATACCACATGAGGTCGGAATGCGGGAGATGACATCAAAAACCGCGAAAATTGTCGCTATGAGGGAGAAGTTATAGCAGTGGATTTAGAAACCAATTCAAAACAGGGGTTTCTAATGACATAATTAACAGTTACCACTTAATCTGCCACTAAATCCCAGGAGGACCCTTCTCGAAGTCAAGAATCTAAGTGTTCGGGAATGAGACCGTTAACAGTGTCTTTATGCTTTCCGGTGTAAGATGTTTGCGTAATTTCGACTTGAATACCAGTAACTTAGGCGATAATCTAATTTCAGGCGGAAGATTATTCCAAAGGAAGGCATATTTGGAAGCAAAAGAAGAGGGAGCACTTAGATGTAGTAAAAAAAGGCGGCGGAATCACCATGCAGGAGTTGCGCGTGGCATAAGACCGATCTCTCGGAGTGAGAGTGTCAATGAGCAGAAGACTGGAGCTAGAGTTGATGCGAATAAGGAAGCCTGTATTTTGCGCAAAAACATGGAACGGTTTAGTAAGGGGCATTTTTCGCTTTAAGGGGGCATTTAATAAAATATCTGGATTGGTGAAACCTATCATGTGTAGCCCAGCACAGATATCGTTGTGGTCACTCATGTCTGCCGAGTAGTCATTTGCCGCAGGAAAAATCTACAAAAGCCATGGGCCAGGGCCATCCACTTGATGTCATCATCTTCGACCTAATAGGGAACATGAGAGCGTGCTGCAACTATGCCTCCTAAAAAGATTTGGCAGTGCGGATTTCGGAGCGATATTTTACGTGAATTTGATGTTTCCTGTAGTGCGGTCTTGGACGACTAATTGTTGATTCTACGGAATTAGGTGGGTAGTTATAGAAAGCAGTGCCTCACAGCGTTAGGTTCTAGGTACTCCCTTCTCCCTCATCTATATAAATGACTGTACTCAATATGCTGACTGCGATGTCATCGTGTTTGTGGCAGATATAAAAGTCTGGAAAACAATGAACTGCGTTTATGACGTGTGGAAGTTACAACAAAGGATTTATAAACTGGCTGTATGGTCCACCAAGTGGCTTCTAAATTTCAATGTGTTCAAATGCGCGGTCTTATGCATTGTACCTGGTCGAGAACGTTTTCCAAAACATCAGTACTATCAAAAAGGATTCTACTAAAAGAATTGAATGTGCACAATGACCTAGATATCCGAGCAGCTTAGAAAATGTTACCCGCCGTAAACCGCAATAGAGCCTACCATAAGACAACCAGCATCATGCACCTGATTAGGCCTGCTTGCATAAACTTTCCTCCCGAACTCTTCGCGCAGACCTTTAGTACGTTCGTTAGGCCGCACTTGGGATACGGAATGATCGTTCGCTTGTCACGCGTTTGTGGCATGATGTCCTGACAGCCCGGGTAGCCCGGTCTTCTCATGGTGGTAATTTCGACCTCTGTGCTCCTTTGTGGAGTCAATGATTTCTCTGTCCCTGAGCGCTGATCATGGTGGTAGAAGGAGGTGTAACATACGCCTCGGTCGGTGACGTAGTGCTCTGTGCAGGCTGTTTGCGTTCAGTTTTCGGGATGTCAGGATCGCTATCAAGGGGCGCTGGCAGTTCGAACATTCCGAATTCTCCAGTTACTGCGCACGTTCGGCTGCGAACTTAGTCCAGATGTCGACGTACTATTCTCCCATCTTCTAACTCCAGTTCTACTATTTGCCCCTCACTTGTTCGAACTACCGCTAAACGTCAGTTCTTTTCGTGTTATAGTCGCGTGTAGACACTTTCGTTCGGCGCGACGACTCGTGGTCGCGTGTTCAAATCATATCGTACTTTCGTCTTCGTCGGTTTTACAATGACTGTATCATGCGTTTATGTATTAAGCAGTTCGAGCTGCGTGCGCAGCTGCCGCTTGAACATCAATTCTTCTGGCAAAGCACCGGCGGAGTCATTTTGTGCTATGCGAACGAGACTGGCAGTGCTCAAGAGGTGCTATAATAAACCTATTCTATTGTATTTTACTCTATAGTTAAACAAAAAGCCAAGTCCGCTTCCTTCTGTTTAGCCGGTCAGTGCTTTTTTGACTGAACTGTTTGCTCTGCGAGACCATCAGAAGTAGCGTTGTTGAGCGCAGTAGGTAAATATCTAATTTCGTCTTTCTCCTTGAGGTATACAAATTCACCGCTAATAAAGGCCGGGCCATCGTCTGAAACCACCATCTCAGGTATCTCAAAAGTAGAAAAAAACTGTTCTAAACTTCTCGATTGTAGTCAGTGAAGAACAGGAATCTTCTCTCGAAATCGCATCAGTCCATTTAGTGTGAGCCTCAACCTCCACCAAGACCATAAGGCCTTGGAATGGCCCAAAATAATCGACGTGTGCCCTCTTTCACGACCGGTCGGGGTAGGCCCAAGGCTTCAGAGTCACATTCGGTAAGGTCTTCTGCGTTATTTGGCACACATGACATGCTTTCACCACACGTTCGATATCTCCGTCAATTTTGGACCACAAACATAGCTGTGGGTGGGAGCTTTCATTCTAACTGTACCAGGATGAGCATTATGCAGGTCTCTGAGAATGGTTCGTCCGCCTTGTGGTGGCACAACTACACGATTGCTTTATAGTATGCGTCCGTTTTGTAGACTG
Source organism: Spirometra erinaceieuropaei (assembly GCA_902702965.1). Taxonomy (NCBI): domain Eukaryota; kingdom Metazoa; phylum Platyhelminthes; class Cestoda; order Diphyllobothriidea; family Diphyllobothriidae; genus Spirometra; species Spirometra erinaceieuropaei. The sequence continues at coordinate 186,492 of CACRXP010000620.1, read as the reverse complement.
AACTCGTTCTGACGTCTGAAGAATGGTTGAAAATCAAGGAAGGTAGTGGACGGCCAGCCAGATTGCAAGGCTTTTTTACCCGACTTTAAGGAGGGTCACTCGATGCCCAATGCCAAATTTGTTGACTGGCTACAGGTGCGTTGAGTAGGATCTGAAAATGCTTCACGGTCTCAAAAACAGGTACCCTGTTAACGCCATCATCCACAATGGTAAGCCTACTCAGGGCGTCAACCACTACGTTTGCACTACCCGTAACGTATTTCAATGCATATGTGTAAGCTGACAGAGTGAATGCCCATCCTTGCATTCTTGGCGAGGACATTTGTTGTATCCCTCGTTCTTCTACCAGCAAACCTAAGAGATTTTTGTAATCTGTGTGAATCTCGAAGAGTCGACCAAAAAGATACAGGTGGAAGCGTTGTAGGTCAAACATTAGGGCTAAGGCCTCTGTCCTTCGACTGATCAACACGCGCGGCCAGATTTTGAAAAAAAATTAGTGACATCTTAATCACTTACAAAGATTCCAGAGTAAATCTGGCAAGATTTCCTATTTTTTGTCATATGTCATCTCTGCTTGCCTTCGTGTTTTGATGATCTATCATAAAGCGGAAATAAAGTGTCACATTTCTTCACCCAACATATGAAAGGTTTTCCTCGTAAAATTTTGAATAACATTATATTTTAAACGATAAACCGTCTTCACCGGCCGCTTGTATTATCCATTTATTGACTGGTAAGAAAGCTATACTTTCCTCTGTTTTATCTTACGTAGACTCATTACGCAATAAAAATTAACTGACAGTTGTTGCCACCTACTAAATTGTCACTTACCCGTTTTTTTCAATTTTGCCTTCTGTTATTGAGTAAAAATTGCTTAGTATCAATTGTACTGTCTGGTCCACCAATACTGATAGCTTTCAGAAATGGTTTCATCATACGCGGCCTCATCATTATATCCTCGAAGTTTCGGCAGCTTTCATCCCTATAAATTTGGATTAACGTCTTGTTTTGCTCTTTCGACATGAAACCTCTGACAACACGTCGTCGAAATTGGAAGAAAACTAATCCCTATTTGAGACCCATTGTACATATGAAAAAATGGATCCAGTAGCTCTCGATAATGTTAAAAATTTTGTGTCTCGTTACGGATCAATTTTTTCTGTTCTTTGTGCCCTACTTGAAGGAAAGCGGCCAACACGCCTCACCAATGTGAGAAGCTCATGCCTCTCATTGACCTGGTTGCTAGTGAGAGTGAAGACAGGCACAAACGAAGTTTTAACTTTATTTTAAAAACCGTTACTAAAAGTGCACTGTCAATCGATGTCGCCTTCCACTTTCTTCCACATTCTGTGTTCTTGGGTCGCTGAAGCTAAAAGAATTTCATATAGGAACAAAAATCCACAAATCCTTGTCAAACTATTTTCGTCGATAGATATGGACTTTATTTTCTCTCATTTGGAGCGCTCAGCTGAATATCTTAAAGTAAATAAACTTTTTATAAGTCGGGATAAAATTCCAATGCAACGAAGAGTTTGTCCTCCGGTAACAAACGTAAAGCCACTTCAAAATTCTAGTCATCTGCCATTTGACTCCATAGCAGATTCTCCATCGGCGTCAACTAAATAGAATAGAATAGGTTTATTATAGCACCCTTGGGCAACGTCAATCTTTTCTCTATCTACTGCGGCCCCAGTTCCATCTAGCTCTTCGACTGATCACATTATCACAGAGCCCGTTGAAACTAGTCTCTTTAAAAGTCCCCCAAGAAGCAAGGATTGTTCAAATGCGGCTCCCAAATTTACTAGGGAGCTTGATCTTAACAGTCAAAATGAGCCAATCCTTGAAGCACAGCCGACTCATAACACTCTGAATAGTGAATAAATTAATAAACCTGAATCGAATCTATTCCGTTCCCGCGCCTGGCCACTCCGGTCTGACTTAACGGTTAGGTCAAATAAGACGGATGATAGTTCAGGGAGATCTTTACCTGTTCCTATCCCGAATTCTCAACTTAAGTTAAACACCCCAGTTGTGAAGCCCACTTGCACACTAGCCTGCAAAATGCAAGTAAATAGCGCTGCTGATAATTTTTCTCATCCCATCGCTAGACAGACACCCCAAATAATAAAGCCTTTTCTTAATGTAAACTGTTTCTCGAAACCATTACGTCCGCAATCTAACATAAACTACCCCTCATGTTATACTCAAAATTCTCAAAATCCTGTTTTGTGCTTCCTATTTTTCCAACCCCACAAAATAGCAAACATTCATCTTCCTGGGTCCCGCTCAAATGTTTTTCCATATACTGCTGCATTTCTATGTAGTGGTAATTCCCTCACAAATTTTAGACCAAAGCAACTTTGTCCTCCACAGTTGCTCCGTCCCAACAGCTTGATTTTCCACCACCAGCTCTCCGTATTTATAAGGAGCAACGAGCGGAAACTACTTTTTAGGAATACGCTCAGTGTTGTCTCTCTCAAAGTAAGATCAAGTGTGCAAAAGATGGCACACCTAAGAAGTGTAGCTGTTGAGTTTAACTCAGATGTTTTGTGCATTGCAGAGTCTTGGGCTCACTCTCTAATTTCAGACTCGACACTCAATATAGATAGCCTCAATTTATACCGCCAGGAGCGTGTCGAAAGACGCGTCGGTGGTTGCCTTCTTTACATCAGAGACGCGCTTGCACAGTCGCCTTGTGACCTGAACATTTTTTCCTCCGGAAATTTATGTTTCGTTTCGGTAATCCTTCCGCAAAATAGGTAAGCCGTAGTCAGGTGTGAAATTTAATCCTCCTTTTTAATCCCGAAATGAAAGCCAAATCTGTGAACCCTTTGAAAATATTGCAGAGATCTATTTCGATGTCAAGATCATCGGAGGCGATTTTAATTTCCCAGAAATTGACTGGCACACACATGCCTCCTCTCCCAAATTCCAGAAGCTTCTTGACACCATTTACTTTTCAAACTTGTCTCAATTAGTCCGCTCTTCGAACAGAGACGATAGGTTATTAGACTTAATTTTTACTAATGGCACCTTCCCTCTATCTATGGATTTCTATCATGACCTTTTCGCAAATGATCATGCATTAATTCACTGTCGCTGCCCAGTTTCCATTTCGGCAAAGCCAACAGTACAACGTAGCATTTTTGACTTTGCTAATACCAACAAGGAATTACTAAATAATTTAACAAGCACTCTTGATTGGCACAACATTTTTTTAAATAGCGATCTAAATTTTTTCAACAATATATTGCAGTGCGTCACAGAAGTTCTTCTCCACCTTGTTCTACAGAAGACGTTTAAATCGAGTGCCAATTCCACCCCTGTCCCAAACTTTCTAATAAGGAGACTTAAAAAGCTACGGAAGCAGCTTAAAAGTCCTTCCGTGAGCTCATTATCAGCCCACCTAAGAATCGTTGAAATATATAAATTAGCTTCGAAAGTGAGGTTCGCGGGAGATACGCGTGGGGAGTCTTTAGCTATTAATCGCGTGAATGCTTCTAAATCAGTTGCTCAGATGTTCGGTCAAAGATCATCTGCTAAATCCCACCAAGTCAATCCGCCCTTGCTTAGTAACAACGATACCTTCATAACAGAGGAGTCAAACAAAGCAGAAATGCTAAAATCATTCATTGCCAAACATTTCACCATTGCAACTGACCCAATCCTTTTAATTCTTTCGTTGTCTGGTGCCTCCATTAGCATCAGTAATTTTTCTCCTGAAACTATTAAATACCTGATAAAACATCTTCCCAGCTCTCACTGAGTAGGTACGGACAATATTCCAAACTCTCATATAAACCAGATAAGAGATTTTCCTCCTCTACATACCAAACTCTTTTCAGCATTTCTCATAAATGGCTTCTATCCTAACTATTGAAAAACTTCTACTATTATTCCAGTATTTAAGTTTGGCTGTCGTTCGGACGTTCAGAAATATCGAGGTGTACAAAAAAACGACCTCTGTCGCTAAAACCTTTAAAAAAATATCGTCTCGAAAATTACGGACTTTTGCATAGCCAATCAAGTTATGAGCCCTTCCCAGCATGGATTTTCACCAGCTCGCTCTTGTGAAATTTGTCCTCTGC
>CACRXP010000620.1:170373-181490 GCA_902702965.1 Spirometra erinaceieuropaei | reverse complement strand
AGGGAAATGTGCACGATCGCCTTTGAACTCCCATTTGGTTACAATAACGTCATAAAAGAACAATGTGTAAGGCAAGTGTCAAAGAAAATTAGGTAGATAATTACATACATCCAGCATTGGTCACTGGCATAAATTTGTCTGTGAATGCCTTCTATGCCAAAATTGTACAATAACCAGTACGGTACTGACTGGACCAAGTAATATCGAAGCAAGCGCATATGGTTCGGCCATGAGATAACGAAAATGGTAAAACGTAATGTTACTAAAATATAGGGAGTAGCATGCTTTTTAACGTAAAACGTTGGGTGAGAGGGTGGTACAGGGAGGGAATTTGTTTGTTTTCGATGCTGTGGAGGTACATATCCCTGTAATGGTCAAACTTTCTCTTAAATGAGTCCACGGATGAGGAAATGACGACGTCCACAGGCAGGGCATTCCATGTCTTTACCACTCTGTGGCTGGAGAAGGACCTCCTTGCGTCCAGTCTCGCCCCTGCCACACGTAGTTTCAGAGGGTGTCCTCTCAAGTTAGTAGTGATGACCAGCTGAAAGAAGTCGCCGGATGCGTGGCAGCAATCCTGATCCCGTAGCATTCGAAACGTTTGAATTAAGTCGCCACGTAGTTGTCTGTAGTCCAGGGGAAAGAGGTTAAGATTTGACAGTCTAGTTTCGTAAGGTAGGTTTTTATGACCTCTGAAAGCTTGGTTGCCCGTCGTTGGACTTGTTCGAGGGTAGTACGATCCTTGACAGTCCAGGGTCTCCAGGCTTGAATGGCAAATTGTAACTGTAGGCGCACAAACATCCCAAAGACCTTGCGAAAGCACTCTTCGTCCAACTTGGCAAATGCCCGCTTGATGAGATATAAGCTGGACATTGCGGATTTCGCTGCCTTCAAGCAGTGGAATAAAGGCTTTAGTTAAGATCTTATCCATACGCCTAGATCCTTCTGAACCTCCGCCATGACTGAATGTACCGCCATCAAGGAGTCACGTTTAAGCTACACCAGTTATTTAGATCTCTCGCCCTCGCCGACAGAATTACAGCCAAAGCTGCCCAGATTTTTTAATTTATTTCTTACAAGTTATATCTTCCTGAAATTAAGACTTTATCGTTTATTTGCATTTCCCATTCTCGAGTATTGTTGCCCATTCTTTGGTTTGATGAACGAGGCTAGTCGTTCAGTAATTAAAAGTGTTCAAAGACGCTTCACCAGAAGACTCTTAGATACGGAACACACAAATATTTCTTTCTCGGGTGGATGCCAGATAACCAACCTAAAATTTTTATGGGCTCGAAGACTAGAAACAGGCTTTTGTCTCCTCTTTCGCATTAGGAATAGTTCAAATCTTTCTCGGATTGCAGCCCTTAAACCTAGTACTCGCCCATGCAATCTTCGCAACTCTTCCCTGATTGTCCCTCCTCCCGCTTCCTCCACCTCTAGGTGCTCTTTTTTCGCTTCCAGATATGCTTTCCTCTGGAATGACCTTCCAATAAACATAAGACTTCAGGATAATCTACTCACTTTTAAGTGTAGGTTGCGCCTTTATCTGAATACTGACCCCATTAAACCTTCATTTTCCCCATCCTTCCCGAACGCTTTCTCTACGAATCCCAGAATGGGTTGTCGGGTATTAGGGAGGCCGCCATTAAATTTCCGTATGTGCTAACGTTTCCTTATTTTGTGTATAGTATCGCTTCCTGGAATCCGTCAACTAGGCTGTTAATATTTTCGATTTTTGAGTTCAATCACCATGCCCCTCACTGAATGCGCACTATCACCGCTCCGGGCTTCGCCATATACTAGTAGTCTGGTTACATCTCCCTTGTACCCTCCTCGGCTGGACTCGAATCTGAATGTAATCGATCGCAGCTGGGTTCAGTTCAGTTTATTGAGGAAAATAGGCGTAAGCCTTTGAGTACCCTATTTGCAACACAAAAAATTTTTGGTATACAGATAAATGTTCTGGGCTTAAACATTTCAAACATGCCCATAGTGATAGGACAAAACGAGAACGGGTTACAGTGGGTGACCTCGACTTCTCATCGCTCTTCGTCATTTCGGAACATAAATATGTCCAAATTCTTTTTATAACTTTGTATAGATGGTGACATCACAACATCTGCGGGAAGGGCATTCCATGGTTTGACCACTCGAACAGAGAAGGAGAACTTCCGCACATCCAGCCTTGCCTGCTGGGTGCGCAGTTTGAACGGGTGACCTCGTAGTTTGGTAGTGGTAGCAAATTCAAAAAAGTCCTCGAAGGCCAGGCTGCAATCAAACCCCTTTACAATGCGAAAGGCTTGCTAGAGATCCCCGCGAAGTTGCCTGTAACTCAAAGGAAAGAGGTTCAGATTTGCTAGGCGGGTTGCATAAGGAAAGGAGCTTTGACCCCTAACCATCTTCGTGGCTCTCCTTTGGACCTATTCGAGGCAATTTTGATCCTCAACATCCCACGACCTCTAAGCTTGTTTGCCGTACTCTAAATGCGGCCAGACGAATGTTCCGAATGTTTTCGAGAAAGCATTTTCTTCAAAGTCCATAAACGCACGCTTGGTGGCTTATATTACGGACACTGCGTTTTTTCCACTCTCGAAAAATGGGCGGATGGTTTTAGGGAACTCGTCATCAGGACACCGAGGTCTTTTTGGTCCTCGACCTCTTGTAGGGCTGCCCCGCCCAGAAAGTAGTCTCTTGTGCTGGCGGATCTGGCTGTGTTGCCTAGGCGAAGTATGCTACATTTGTCAGTGTTGAACCGCAGGAGCCAACTGTTTGACCACTCCTCCAACCGATTCAAGTTCATCTGCAGTTTGTCTTCGTCGGCAGGATCCCGAATTACACATCGGCAAACATTGCTAATTCGCAGTCTAAAGTTCTTGCGGAATCGTCCACGTATATAAGGAGCAAAATGGGTCCCAGTACTGAACCCTGGGGGACACCACTATCGACCATAGCCGGATCTGATTTTCCCCGACCGATGCAGACAACCTGGTGTCGACCCACAAGGAAGTTTTCAATCCATTTAAGGAGGTTGCCACTGACCCCTATTTTTGAGTTTATGTATGAGCCTCTGGTGTGGCACAGTGTCGAACGGCTTCTGGAAGTCGATGAAGGCTATGTGGACCGCGTGCCTGTCGTCGAGAACTCGGGTCCAGCTGTGGAGAGATTGCAGCAAGTTTGTCGTTCAGGATCTTCCTTTCCGGAACCCATGTTGGCATTTCGATAGCAGGCCGTTAACATCCAGGAACTGCATCAGTTCGCTCTTTATGATCCTTTCCATAACCTTGCAGAGAATGCATGTCAAGCTTATGGGCCTGTAATTTGTCGTCGTTGCCCTGTTACCTCCTTTGCGTAGCGGAGTAATATGCGCCAGCTTCCAATCGATAGGAAGTGTTCCAGTTTCAAATGACGTTTGAATAAGCATCGATAAAGGCACAGAAGCTGACTGGCAAGCTCCTTGAGAAGCTTGGGTGGAAATATCTCATGATCTTATATCTATTGAAAGGATATTCCAGAGGATAGTAGACCTGGAAGCGAAAAAATAAGGGCTTGGAGATGGAGAAATCGGGAGGAGGAACAATCAGGGAAGAGTTACGAAGATTGCATGGGCGAGTACTTGGTTTAAGGACTGCAATCCAAAGAAGATTTGAAATATTTCTAATGAGAAACGGGAGACAAAAGCATGTTTCTAGTCTTCGAGTCCGCGCATCGAGGATCTGCACGCATCCCTGTCAGATGGTCATCACTATGCAATTTTAGACCTGAAGCATGCTTATAACCCAATCTTCCTAGATACTCAATCGCGAGACGCCACCACCATCAATACGCATCGGAATTTGTTTCGATACAAAAGACTAACATTTGTAGTAAGTTCTGCACCTGGTTTATTTCAACCTCGTGAAGGATATACCTCATGTTTGCGCACATCTGGACGATATATTGGTCACTGGCCCATCTGAACATAAGCATATAGAGACTGCAAGCATCATGTTAGGACGCTAAGAAGACGCAAGGTTTAAACTCGGGAAAGATAAGCGCACTCTCCTTGCCGACTCGGTGGAAACCCTGGGTTTTGGGTGGATAAAACTGGCCCCCATCCACTCGAACATCAGTTTGAAGCCTTGAAGACGGCGCCGCTCCCCAAAAAATACCAGTCATTTGCGTTCACTTCTGTGGTTCGTCATCCACTTTAGCCGCTTTACGAATCAGTCGGTTACAATTCTAAAGCCTCTCCATCGACTTATTTAAAAGAACCGTCGGTGGAACTGGTCAGAAGCCAAACAAAGTGGTTTTAAACAGGCAAAGGCGGCTCTTACCTTCTCATTTGTCCTAGTTCAGTATGACCTCAAGAAGCCTATCATAGTAAAGCGTGATGTGTCTCCGTACGGCGTAGGCGCGGTTTTCATACACCGAATACCTTCTCGTATGGCGATGCCGATTGCCTTTGCACCAAGAACCACGCCCCAGGTGGAAACCAAATATTCGCAACATGATAAATAATAATAATAATTCATATTCAAGACCCGCAGGGGTCCGATCACAGCAAGTAAGAATGACTTGCATGAATTTTAGAACAGGTATACGGAATCTATACAACACTAATTCATACTTATTGAATAAGTAGTACGTTACGCAAAATGATAGGCGAGCAGCGAAAAAACTCCTAAGATATAAACAAGACGAGTATGATTGGGTGACAACTATAGGAGAAAAAAGATTTTGCTCCTTAATATATAAAAAGCATGCAGGACCGACCTGTATGGGGCATTGTACAACGGATTTCATGAAGGGTTAAGTATGCCGGTCAGGCAGCACTGGCCTGTATTTGGTATTGAGTAAAAGGTTCGGAACGCTCACCACGAAGGCAGCATTCATTTGCCGGATGAGGCCATCCATGTCAAAGTGGCGAATAGAGAACCAGTCACGAGGCGATAGGAACCCAGCTGCGATCGATTACATTCAGATTCGAGTCCAGCCGAGGAGGGTACAAGGGAGATGCAACCAGACTACTAGTATATGGCGAAGCCCGGAGCGGTGATAGTGCGCATTCAGTGAGGGGCATGGTGATTGAACTCAAAAATCGAAAATATTAACAGCCTAGTTGACGGATTCCAGGAAGCGATACTATACACAAAATAAGGAAACGTTAGCACATACGGAAATTTAATGGCGGCCTCCCTAATACCCGACAACCCATTCTGGGATTCGTAGAGAAAGCGTTCGGGAAGGATGGGGAAAATGAAGGTTTAATGGGGTCAGTATTCAGATAAAGGCGCAACCTACACTTAAAAGTGAGTAGATTATCCTGAAGTCTTATGTTTATTGGAAGGTCATTCCAGAGGAAAGCATATCTGGAAGCGAAAAAAGAGCACCTAGAGGTGGAGGAAGCGGGAGGAGGGACAATCAGGGAAGAGTTGCGAAGATTGCATGGGCGAGTACTAGGTTTAAGGGCTGCAATCCGAGAAAGATTTGAACTATTCCTAATGCGAAAGAGGAGACAAAAGCCTGTTTCTAGTCTTCGAGCCCATAAAAATTTTAGGTTGGTTATCTGGCATCCACCCGAGAAAGAAATATTTGTGTGTTCCGTATCTAAGAGTCTTCTGGTGAAGCGTCTTTGAACACTTTTAATTACTGAACGACTAGCCTCGTTCATCAAACCAAAGAATGGGCAACAATACTCGAGAATGGGAAATGCAAATAAACGATAAAGTCTTAATTTCAGGAAGATATAACTTGTAAGAAATAAATTAAAAAATCTGGGCAGCTTTGGCTGTAATTCTGTCGGCGAGGGCGAGAGATCTAAATAACTGGTGTAGCTTAAACGTGACTCCTTGATGGCGGTACATTCAGTCATGGCGGAGGTTCAGAAGGATCTAGGCGTATGGATAAGATCTTAACTAAAGCCTTTATTCCACTGCTTGAAGGCAGCGAAATCCGCAATGTCCAGCTTATATCTCATCAAGCGGGCATTTGCCAAGTTGGACGAAGAGTGCTTTCGCAAGGTCTTTGGGATGTTTGTGCGCCTACAGTTACAATTTGCCATTCAAGCCTGGAGACCCTGGACTGTCAAGGATCGTACTACCCTCGAACAAGTCCAACGACGGGCAACCAAGCTTTCAGAGGTCATAAAAACCTACCTTACGAAACTAGACTGTCAAATCTTAACCTCTTTCCCCTGGACTACAGACAACTACGTGGCGACTTAATTCAAACGTTTCGAATGCTACGGGATCAGGATTGCTGCCACGCATCCGGCGACTTCTTTCAGCTGGTCATCACTACTAACTTGAGAGGACACCCTCTGAAACTACGTGTGGCAGGGGCGAGACTGGACGCAAGGAGGTCCTTCTCCAGCCACAGAGTGGTAAAGACATGGAATGCCCTGCCTGTGGACGTCGTCATTTCCTCATCCGTGGACTCATTTAAGAGAAAGTTTGACCATTACAGGGATATGTACCTCCACAGCATCGAAAACAAACAAATTCCCTCCCTGTACCACCCTCTCACCCAACGTTTTACGTTAAAAAGCATGCTACTCCCTATATTTTAGTAACATTACGTTTTACCATTTTCGTTATCTCATGGCCGAACCATATGCGCTTGCTTCGATATTACTTGGTCCAGTCAGTACCGTACTGGTTATTGTACAATTTTGGCATAGAAGGCATTCACAGACAAATTTATGCCAGTGACCAATGCTGGATGTATGTAATTATCTACCTAATTTTCTTTGACACTTGCCTTACACATTGTTCTTTTATGACGTTATTGTAACCAAATGGGAGTTCAAAGGCGATCGTGCACATTTCCCTTAATAAATCTGATCTGATCTGCTCTTTGCACAAAACGACGTCTCTAGCCAAGCTTCTTGAAAGGATGATTTTCAATGAAATTCTTGACTTCTGTCTAGCTTATCGGCTTCTAAGCTCTAGTCAGCATGGATTTTTACCTGAACCATCCTGCGAAACATGCCACTTGGCTTTTCTTAATCTAATCACTTCTCTTCGTAATTAGCGGCAGTCAGTGGTAGTTATTTAATTTGATCTTAGCAAAGCCTTTTACAAGTTGCCCCATAGACGTCTTTTAGTAAAATTGGAAGCCCTCGGCATCCGGCCGCCTCTACTCGACTTCATCAGGTCCTATCTGTCCAACCGATATCAGAATGTCATGGTCGGTAATAGCTACTCGACACCCCACTCGATCACGAGTGGCGTACTTCAAGGCACGGTCCTGGGTCCGCTACTCTTCCTTCTGTACATCAATGACATTTCGACTGAACTCGGAAATTCGCAAACTTTTACTTATGCCGATGACCTCAAGTGTGTTTACTCATACTCTAAGGACACGGCAAATGTTTGTGTTGAAAAAAATAATGCCGAATTACTACGCTTAAGCAAATGGGGTTCGACATGGCAGATCGAGTTTTCATCATCCAAGTGTAGTTTCATGTCTTTTGGTCCTACCAAACTTCCTGGTCCCATAATTTTTCAGAATAACCCACTCTCAGAATGCTTCACCATAAAGGACCTAGGTCTGAGTTATACAAATAAGCTTGCTTTATCACCTCATGCAGATAGAATCTCTGCCAAAGCCGCGCCGATATGTGGATTCATATCGCATAATTTTTTCCTTCCGGAAATGAAGATCAGACTTTATCAAATGTTTGTTCTTCCAGTCTTCGAATACTGCTTTCCTTTCTTCGGTTTAATGAACGCCTGCGACCGTAATAAAATCGAAAATGTTCAGAGGATTTTCACCCGGAAACTGTTCTCTGAATCTTCGTCCCCTATTTCTTATACTCAGAGATGTCAGCTGGCGAACATGAAGTTTTTGTGGGTTAGAAGACTCACATCAACTCTAGCTCCAGTCTTCTGCTCATTGACACTCTCACTCCGAGAGATCGGTCTTATGCCACGCGCAACTCCTGCAGGTTGATTCCGCCGCCTCTTTGTACTACATCTAAGCGCTCCCTCTTCTTTGCTTCCAAAGTTGCCTTCCTTTGGAATAATCTTCCGCCTGAAATTCGATTATCGCCTAAGTTACTGGTATTCAAGTCGAAATTACGCAACCATCTTACACCGGAAAGCATAAAGGCACTGTTAACGGTCTCATTCCCGGACACTCAGATTCTTGACTTTGAGAAGGGTCTTCCTGGGATTTAGTGGTAGATTAAGTGGTAACTCTTAATTATATCATTAGAAACCCCTGTTTTGAATTGGTTTCTAAATCCACTGCTATCACTCCCCCATATATACCGCCACCTACAGGCCAGTCCTGCTCGCTTTTTTCTGTCATTATTTTTATTGAGGGTTTTTTTCTCCTGTAAAATTAATCCAATAATTTTTAACTTTTTGTAAGGAGTTTTTTTCACTCCTAAATCATCATGTTTCTCAATGGACTTCTAATTCAGAAACTATGAATTGCATTTTGTAAAGATTCGGCCTACCTCGTCTAAAACTCGCATGTAAGTTTATTTTAACTTGCTTTGATGGGACCCCGACGGGTCTTTAATAAAAATTATCTATCTATCTGTCTATCTGCCTTCATAGACCACGGGTCGGGGTAGCCTATCAGCTCCAAAACACGTATAGCGAAATTTAGACGGAGAGAATTTAATTAGCCATTTTGAGCTCCAAGCTGATAGAGCAAACAATTCGGCATGGATTTGCTCCAGACGAGGAAGAGTCTTGGGTTTATTGAATAGATATACACATTTGACATCATCGGCATAAATAAATGATTGATAATGTTGAACTGCCGACGAGATATCATTCATGTTACGCGGGAACAATAGAGGACCTAAACCGGTACCTTGTAGGACACCGCCAACAGTACGGCTTTCACTGGAAAGTGAAGATCCAAATAAACATTTAGTTTACGATTAGACAGGTATGACTCGATAAAGTCTACTAGGAAACTGCTTATTCCCAGAACTTCTAATTTAACAAAGATTCTTCCATGTGGCATTTTTTCAAAGGCTTTAATAAGATCAAAATAAATAACGACAACAGATAGATGGTCATAACGAAGAGAAGTAAGTAGATTGAAAAACAACAGAGGACAAATTTCACAAGAGCGAGCTGGTGAAAATCCATGCTGGGAAGGGCTCATAACTTGATTGGCTATGCAAAAGTCCGTAATTTTCGAGACGATAATTTTTTTAATTTTTAAACAGATTGCATTCGATTAGCGATTCCGAGCTCCACTTTGTTTATTCTTCTGCGCTTTCGAAATCACACAGGAGACCATCGCCAGAAGTTGTTGGAGGAGCAGAACAAGTGTCAGTTATACGGTTTGTAAGCCAATTAGCTGCCGACGGCACAAGACTGGAGGTGCACGGCTTTATACCTCGGCGCCAGATGAATATATCGATTGACTGAGTCCGCCTCCGAGGCCCTGGTTTCCGTCAGTTCTCTGTCATTTTTGCTTTTAGCGTGGCCGATTACCTTGGCGTCTGAAAATTTAAACATGTCCCGTTTCGTATTTGTGGCAGCCATTTTTTGTTAATGTCACGCCTCGTCGCAGAGTCAGCCTATGTTCGTGTATGTGCGATCCGAACATGCGTCCACTCTGGCCTGTGTAGTTACAAGGACTCTTTTGACACGTGATGCAATACTCTACTCCAGATTTCTCCTCGGATTTTAACTCATCTTTAATTTTCATGACCTTACTACACATGGTGGCTTCGGGGTACTGTGCGATTCCAACATCTAGCCCCGCAGAAATGTGATCTATTGCATCTGAAACGATCTTGATATATGGCGGAGAATGCCACAGCATTGGTGGTTTTAAAATTTTGGTCCTGTGGGGCGACGGCGTAGGCAGCGACTTATGAATGCCTTCGGATAACGCTTTTTACGTTAACTGGTAGCGGAGATAAGGGACCTCGCATGCTCGTCGCATTAGTATACTGAAATGAGTTTGGATCCATTTGAAGAGCGTCTTCCTACAGCTTTGTTTCTGGGCCACCGGATGGTTGCTGTGAAAACTGACAAGTTGTTTGATGTTCATTGCCTTCCTATAAACCGGCGATTCAAGTTCATCGTTAAGGTTCAGTCTGACAAAAAAATCTAGGAAGGGCAACTGCAGTTCCTGTTCTTCTTCCCCGGGAATTTTAAGTCAGGGAAGACTGCACTGAGTACGTTGTGGGAATTTTGTCACATGTACTTCTTTTGGACAACCAACGTGTCGTCTTCGTAAGGTAGCACACACACTGGTTAATGTTGGATGAAGGCAAAATTTTCTAACTCCTGTAGGGCCCGTTCTGCAACTAAACCGGAGGCTAGTGAGCCCAGTGAAGTTCACTTGAGTTTCCAATAGGCCCATCCCGCAAAAGTGAAGAAAGTTTGTTGGTAGAACTAAAACGGCTTCATGAGGTTTTAGATTTTGGCTGCATTCTTAGTCCAGTCTTACACGCCTTCAAGTCACTTGTGCAAGAATTTGCAGGCCACGTTTAGTGGGACGGATGTGAATAAGGATGCAACATGGAAGGGGACCATCATTTCTTTCTACTGAACAGTAAACTGGATGTTCCCGTGCATATCCATACCTCTAAATTACTCAACCACACTCTCAACCAATCACTCTCCAGCTTGTCGAAAACTTCCGCATACAACGCCATTTAGTCATTGGCTGCCTGGCCCTTTGCGGCACATGTTACATAGGTCATTTTTCCACCGTATTTTATCTTCCACCAGATTTTACCCCCAGGAAGATGTCTTTATAACACGTAAAAAAACGTTATTCACACTGTTTGACCCATTTCTGCATTACTACATAAAACAGTTCAGTTCAGTTTATTGAGGGAAATGTAGCCCTAGTAGCAAACTATATCGAGACGATATCTATTAGATATCTATTTTTCGAGATACCTATATCGAGTATATATCGATTTTGTCCGCGGCCTAGATATCGAGACGATATCTATTTTTCGAGATACTACGAAATCGGCGATAGGGACAGGTTAGGGCACGCGCAAGCTGCGGTTCCTTGTTCTTATACCCATATCTAATTTTATTATTGTCTGTTCGCCTTAGTCATTCCCATCCCGGCTTACTAGGCCTGCTGTTGCTCACTTTATAACGCGTTGAACGAGAAAATTCACGTGGCTATTGCAACCG
>CACRXP010000620.1:129177-152805 GCA_902702965.1 Spirometra erinaceieuropaei | reverse complement strand
AATGGATTCCAACTTGACACCTTTGAGTTATTATGCCCGCATTTCTTCAGTAGTTATTCTGTCTTCAAGACCCGTGAAGTGACCTCGCGCACTTACTGGTAGTACTTAGTTGGCATCTATGGCTGCGGCTCGTTTTCCGGCTCATAATATGACACCTTAAGCTTCTTCTTTCTGTTGCTTTTATCACCATCGCTACGCATACTGAGAGGCTAAACATGTAAACATGCCAATTACAATATTACTTCTCTAGTCTCATATAAACTTTTATCTCCGTCGGGTGATACTTCCCATGACCTTATTATAAGACAGACACAAATCCAAATTCTCATATCTACTAATCCCCATCACGACCCATTGAAATCCCTTTTCCCTATCCCTCGATAATACTTCGAAACCCGAGTTCTTTAGTCTCAATCTCTTGAGCCCTGCCTGCTTGTTCGAGTCTATTTCTCCGATTATTACATTTTCAGAACACATTGTCTCGTGTTGCCTTTTCTAGGAGACTTAAAAATTGCGAACTTTCGTCCAGATTCGGCCAATAGTGCACAGAATCTTGCATCATCGTCACACCCTCAGTGTTCTGTTCCCTCGTTTGCTTAATCAGCTTCTGTCTGTTAAGGCAGACTTTGTGGTTTTAATTGACATCCACTTAGTACTCTCATGATACCTGTTGTATCTTTGTCTCCATTTTGCAAAACCTGCTGAAATGTACTTCATTCGACATCCGCCCTTATCGTTCACTTTCGTAGTCTGGTCTCCCCAGACCTATGCCATCACTTGCATAGTGTCATATGCACCCGACCCTTGATATTGGACTTTGCGATAGAGACATGGGTCGCCCATATTGAGCCTCTTTTTCGGTTCCCACTTTTAACTTCGTACACCTAATTGGTCTGCTCGTGCGCCAGTATCCCCAAAGTGGGCTGTATGCACTCGACTCTGACGAAAATCCCCGGGGGGTAGCGTTTTTAGGCTCTCTGTTCTTCCTACCCCAGGGCTCAAACCCACTAATGCCCCTTTTTTGATCAAGCCAGTGCTGGATCGGACGAGGTAAGCCCATCTCGGGCCCTGGGTCTCCGAGTTCGAGTCCCTGTGGCGTACATAATTGGTCTTCGTCTATTCTCTTAGTTTCCCTCGAAATCAGCTTCACCAACTGTACGAATGCAGTTAACTATGCCGACGGTGTTCTAGTGAAGGAATTAACTAAAAACCGATATCCGAATTATTCCCTTGTTGATTTTTCATGGCATGCATACACAAGAGGCTGCATTTCCCCTCTTGCATGACGCGGTCCTCCATGTTTTACAAAATACGCTTTAGATTTGCCGAGGTCGCAGGATATTCGCACTCCTAATTAAGGCCGCGTTATCTCGGTTTTCCTCCTCTCACTTTCGTTCTTCAGATTCAAACAGCGGAGTCTGAGAAACAGGCCTCCGCCACCCGGGCACAGGTCGCGGAAGAGAAACTGGAAAAGGCGGAGGCTCTTATCAAGCAACTGACTGTCGAGTGTGTGAGTCTTTTATCCACACGCCTTGCGTTTATTTCTCACATTGTTTCTTTGGAGTCTTGATTCTTGACTATTGTTCATCGGACCTGAGGATGTAGTTGCAGACGTCGCTTTCATGAGAGGGGCACTGTCTTGCCAAATCATCATTAACAGTAAATCTTCTTAACTTTATTACGGATGTACAGCGGCGTCTGTCGACATTCCTGCGCATCGATGCGACCGAATAGGAATTATTGTCTTGGCTCTTCTCCTAACAAACACGTTGATTAGGGTTTTTCACTGCACTACCTCTTTGATTAATAAATTTTGCTCAGCGACGCCTAGCAGCCTCAGTGCAATCATCCTGTTTCTTGTCTATCCTTACTTTGAACGTTTTGTTGACTACGAAAAAACCTGCTTATGTGCCCTCTCAGCTCCGGGAAAAAATCCAGGCACTTGTCCCGAAACCATTGTAACCCTCCAGAAGCAAACGTCTCCTATTTGTTTAGCCTGTTTCGACAGCAAAATGACGACGTTTCTTGCAGTTTATTTGGCTATCTGCAGTTGGTATTTTTTCTGGTGATTTATAGGTGCGTCTTTGTCGCTTTTTGGTTTCCTCAGCAATTATCTACGAAGTTGGAGTAGATAAGTTTACCTAAGGTCTATAGGCTCAGATCGGAAATTTTATGAATGAATATTTGGGCCAAAGTCCATCAGCCACAGCGGGTAACCGCATAATATTCATTAACTGCCGACAGACAGCTAGTAGTGTACTTTAGGTCAACGTGATACCGTACTGACGATACCCCTCGCAGCTGCACCATGCAACGGCAGAATATCGGCGAAACACGCGTGTATGGGCTTTTGGCGAGTACCTGTGCTGTTACTATGATATCACCTTGACCTAAAGATGCGTCTTTATTGGTAATGCCTCTCAGCCGACGACTGACTGTTTACCCAGCCCTGGAATAGTGATGGCCCAGGCTAAGTGCAGGGCCACGTGTCACCCCTCTAGGTCTTAAGGATTGCGAGCCTCTGCAATGCCGTGATCAGCAAACCATGGCACTCGCAGCCTGATGTGAGCCGGCAGTTCAGCGACACCTGGTTTCCTACTGGCGGATGCGCTTGCTCTCCCGCTGAGTATGCAGGTCGTGAACTTGATTGCCCAATCATCCTCGTCTTTCTGACTCGTTGTGTTGTTGTTAGTTAGAAATCCTGGTCAAGTGTTGTGGTGGTACGCTTAGCTGCGGGTCCGGCCTTGCCAGCCACCGTGCACACTTTTCTGAGGACTTCTCATGTGATCGTTGCGCCGGCTATGGAGAACTTTTCAACAGCGGCAGTTCTGACGAAGTAGTCGATTGTGAAGGCGTGATACTCTTTGTAACTCTTCAAAAGCTAACATTTCTGACCCTTTTCGTCATCCTGCAATTTGCCGTTGACTGGATTGTAGTGCCTTACTTTGTAATGATTTCTGTCACCACGGCAGCATCAGTAGCAGTCAGCGATTTCTGTTGACGTAGGGTCTTTGTCCGACTGTTTTCTAGCGCTTCTTTTCTAGTTCTAGAGCATCTTAGGGAATATGCTTATTTTGACCCAGGTCTCTTCATTTTCGTTTCTTGTAGGCCAAGTATAAGAATGACTGTCAGGTTGTGGCTCAGCTCCTGCATACCAATCCGGACAATTTTCTGCAGCCCAACTCTGATCTCGGTGAAGTATGTACCTTATGCCAGCTACCTGCATTATAACCGTCAGCTGTTCCCGGTTTATCTATCGCTTCACGCCACACTCAACCCTCCAACTGGATTGCCTGTGTGGCAGTGTTTTGGGTTTTTTTTCGATCCTTGGCTGTTGTGAAAAACAGCTTAGCACTTGCATGGGCTCTGCAGGACAGTCGTTTGGTTTCTCCAAATTGGGCGCAGTATCGGCATAGCACTAATTGCTTGGGCACACTTGCACTATGCGGATGGTTGAGCCCTGTTGAAATTAAGTACGGTTCTCTACCTCGGTCTATCCGTTAGGCTACACCACGTCTCTACTAAAAGACCACGAGCGTAAGTAATCCTTTGCGTTGCTTTTCACATAGGAGTGCAAGTGAATTGGAAACCAGACTCGCTCTTTACAGTTCTGGTGAAGAAATGGTAAATTGTCTGGTTCACTACTGAAGCAGTTTTTAGAGGACTAACGGTGTCATGCTTGTACCTTTCACTGACGCACATTGATCCGGTGCTAGATCTAAAGATAAAGGTGTGTGCATGCTTCCGCGGGAGTTTTTTCAGTTCAACTGTTCACTAACGTTTTTTTAATGTCGACAGAATAAGGGCTTTAAAGAGGGCGTTTCGGAACTTCCATGCGTGTGAATGCCCTGAGAGCCGCATTAAGAGGGAACAGTGCAGCCTGAATGGGAGCGAGTTAGCTCATACCTTGGTAGCTCCCAATGGGCACATCATAATCATTTCAAAGCACATTTGGCTCTCATAAAGAGGAGACAAGCGTTTGATTCTAACCATAAAAATTTGATACTCATTTTATTCCTCGGGTCCTAAGATGTTAAAAGTGCACATTAAGTGCGACTAGAGGACGTGGCGCTACTTATGGCGGGAAGTGTTGCCCCTGTAGTCCGAAAAGCCCACTCTTCCGAGCTCCAAACAGTTAATAACCCAGGTATCCGCACGTGTTTAGTCCAAATGTATAGAAAAAGTGCACTGAACACAACGTGTACAGTTCTCTTGGAGAAAACTGCTAAATACAACGAACCAAGCACCCCATGCTCGTATATACTGAATGCCATGGGCATCTGCATAGCGGTACCGTTGAGAACCACACCAGCGCATTCCTGGCAGAGGTGCTAAACAATTGCTCGCGCTTGTGTTTCACCGCTTTTCCGTGGCAATATCATGTAACCTCCGGACTTTTGGGCCATAATTGGTCCCTCTAGCGTTCTCTATCTATAAATTACGGGCTAGACCGCAGTTGGTAGCCCGGACCCGCATTACAGGTGGCTGGGTGGTTTGTTTACTGGGGTTATTTTGTGGGGCTCCATAATCACATCTAACACATTTGGCTTCCGTTTTACGCTTGAGGTTAGGATTAGGGTACCAGTTAATGGTTTCCGATTTTTTGGTTAGGGTTATGCTTTTAGGCTTAGGTTTTCGGGTTATGGTTAGGGTTTGAGCGTACGAATAGGTTTCAATATTACGGTTAGGTTTCGCAGTTACGACTATGTCTAAGGGCTACGGTTACGTTTACGGTTACGATAACGGCAACGGTTGAGGTTAGAGTTAGGGTTAAGGTCGCCGTCCGCTTCCCATTCGGGGCTACCAACTGCGATCTAGCCAGATTATAAATATGGACATAAATCAGATCCCTTCAGAGCCCCCCATTAAGGACTCAAAGTGGACCCCTTAAATCCTGCTAGTTTTACCGCCTCCTGCAATGCTTTGTCGGAACGCTCCACATTTTCCCTTTCGGATTTGGGGGAGAACAGTCTATCTGCGGTGTAATTGCCTCTATATTTTGACTAAGACACCTTTTTCCGTTGTTCTTATGCAATGCACCAAAACACCGCTTTGTTGAACTTTCAGGGACTGACTCGACTACTTGCGTAGCACATGAACTAAATGCTTATTTATCGCACCCTTGCAGGCTCTCTCTTTGCATTTCCTCCACGAATGCAGCTTCTTTTGCTGAAAAAACATCCCGTAAGGTTAACACTTAGTCGCTTGGCCGTTCGAAACCTATTCACGATAACACCGAAGGTAAGAGTTACTTACCAACGTAAAAAATTCGTCAAGAACCGATTTTCTTGTCGGCATATCAGGGAAGGCCGATATGGGATCAGTTGGAAGCGACGGGAATCCGATTATCTTGGCGAGAAACCGGTACAGCTCACGGTCTGCCACAAATAATTGCTACCCAGTGTGGGATTATAGTTTTTTTTTATCAGTGTATGAAGCTCTCCTTCGTTTATCCTACCGGCTAATTCTATTTCGTTGCATATTTTTTCGAACGATGCTTGTGATACACAGTATGTCTTAAGCAAGTCTAGAAGCTTGATATTCAGCTTTGTTGGGCTTGTTCCTAAAAACCTTAATCGTGCCTTGCAGCAGCGTTCATATCGGATTGTCAGTGGTACGGTTGCTTTCAATGCTACCGAAGCGTTTATATGTGGTTTTCCCGCTCTAGTTAGTAAAAGTTGTCGGAACCCGAGAAACCTGTGACCTCCAACCTAGAATCATCAGTCGGAGGACCCCTTACGCGACAAACTTGTTCACAACGGGCATGAGGTGGGAAAATTTGTCGCATGAAATGGGAAAGTGTTTGATCGGACAAACTCGGTTGGTTTATAGCTTCTGCGATTCTGCGATACATTCGCCACTTGCCGTCTCCATCATTGGGACCCCTAACTTATCGCAATTCTTGGATTTGCCTTCCGTTCGCTCTTGGTCTTTTCAGCCTCATCCACTTATTTCTAAATAAGAAGTTGCCTCTTGATAGTTGTCAACAGCCCCCTTTTGAATATTACTAATGAATTGTTTAAGAAACTTCAGCATCATCTGCCAGCGAAGAGTGTTTACTGAAACTGACAGTCAACCTTGTCATCTTGGCACCCGTCCTATTCCCCTTTGCTGTTTAGTTAGAAAAAGGAAGAGTTTGATTGCCCCACTTTTCTCAATAAGGGCTGTGAGATATCCCACTGTCTGCAATTTGAGTTTTTAGACTCCACCTCTGGGTGCTGATTGGGACTTTTGCTAACCTCATGTATTTTCCACTCCTTTACTCGAGAGGTGGCGCGTTGGCCGGTAACCATGTTGGATGTTTTAATTCCCTATTCGAGGACACTTAATGTTATTTATCGAAATGTAGTGTGCAAGGTTTCGAACATTATGCTACATGTGTTGAAACTGTGCCGACATTCGACGCAGTTGGGAAATTCAAACGATGCAGGCATTTTTTTTCGTTTCTGCCCTTGCCAGGGTGTCATGTTTGAACTCACTAACTAGAAGCAGGTTTACTGCTATTCACCTTTCCGGTGAGTACGCTAGCTAGTACTTTAGGGTATCCTTGGGTTCCGTTACCATTAAGTGATTGGAAAATTGGTTGGTCCCACTGGTCCGGTGTTTCTATCTGTTCAAACCCAACGGTTGATGTATTAATCTCTCTCTGGCATGCGGTTTCAATCCGAGTGCCCTTTCTCCTTTTCCCTGGCCGCGAAGCTGTCTCTTCAGGCTTTGTAATTGGTACGGTTTTATTACATAAAACAGAAAATGCTAGATCAGATTTTCTTGCGTCAGCTCCTACCTAGTCTACTTGTACCCCGTCAGTTTCTAAATCGCATCATATACTTTTTCTCCTATTCATGTACGTCTCACTTTCTCCTTAGCATGGACTGGAAGCTTCTTCTGGGTGCGGAGGGAAGGTAGAGCGGACCCCCAGCGGATACACAAAGCCGTTGCTTGACAAACAGGACGTCGAATCTCCTCAGTACATCCTGCCGACTTTTCCTCCTATCGCCCTGCCCCCAGAATCATCTCTATTTGTCCACCGGCAGAAGGTGTTTACGGACTCCGCCGTCAGCGCTTCGAACGTTGAGACTCCCGCAACATCGAAAATGGGTGGAGTCTTTCAGATTTGAGTTTAAACCCACCTCGAATGCGAATCCCATTCTGGTCCTACCTTTTCTCCCATAATATCCACAAGATTGTCTTGAGTTTTTTTGAAATGACGTCTTTGTGCGTTCTTGTCTGTGGTGATTTGCCCGGTGTGCCGTCATTTCTTGAGTATCTCGTCCTTGGCAATGCTTTGTACACAGGGCATTGCTTGCAGTTAAGGGGGATGGAATGCTTAGCCTACAGATTTTTTGATGTAGTCGTCCGTTACCCACCACACTCTTCTAATAGGCGTTCTAAACATAGAGATACCGGTATACATAAAATCAACACGACTCCTCTGCCATGTCCTTCGAGTTAGTAGCATTTGTAGGCCTGGGGACTCCGTTTTCGCCTAAAAATGCATTCGTAGATCGACACTATGCCAGCCAAACTCTTGTGTTAGTCGGAGGCGAACCTAGCTAATGCCATGGTGACATGAAATAAGTATGTTTAAAGTTGTGGCTGGGATCTCTTATCTTTGTGTGATCCGGTAACCTGAAGTTTAGATCGTGTGCGTGTAGGGCCTAGCATATACAGAACATGCCTAAACGTGGCTCTGGCCTCTGCGCCCACACACATTTCCGAGTCGCCTTAAGCTTGCTCGGCATGTGCGCATGGTTGCTATGGTGACATTGAAGAAATCAGCCTTTCCGCAGGTTTTCGTACCGCAACCGAGTTCGCTCCGATCAGCATTATATCCTCACGAGAGCGTTACCCCTACAGAGACTGAACTACAGAGTATTAAATGTAAACAGTGGCATCGGGCAATTAGACCACCAAATCAAGGGTGGACTTCACAAGCTTGAGACAGATACACAGATGGATACTCTCCCACTGTCAGACTGGAGAACTCTAAAAGTGTTAGAAGTCGCACTGATACCAGCCGTCGCTTTTCAAAGTTAGCGGTACTACCGCGTCTTCAAATGCCGTGCCCTAACCTCGACAGATGGGTAGGTTTCTTCAAATAAGGATTGTTTACACAAAGAGCGTACTTTGCCTTCACTGGCAGCGACACCAAATTGCATTATTCTCTGACAACTGTTGTGGTAGGATCGTAGTGCATGTAGTTTGACGTGGCATTAACCTCTTCGGTTGAAAACTAGCTCTTGAAACCTCTATTCGTCCAGAATGCCCATTCTGATGTTATAAGACTGAGCCTCCGGCTTATGTATTTGCTTCAGAACTCCATCCTGACAATTTACTTTTGTTCCTGTTTTTGCGGTGACGATCACAGACTTCATGTCTTGTTTCCCTATCGCCAGCAGCACCACCCGAAGCAGAGCTAGATTTATTGAAACGGAGACGCTCAGCTGTCAGTGTGTACTCCGCCTGTTTCGCCGTGAGAGCAAAGTGTACAATTTTGATCTTCGACTATACTGAGACTGTGGCCAGTCCTGGTCATTAGGTGTTAATCATGCTAACTTCCTCTCTCTCCACAGCCTTAGAGAATGGATGCAACGTAGCACTTTCCCTAACTCCTCGCGGACCTGAAGTCAGCCAGTCTAGTGTAGTGGCAAGACGGAATACGGGCATTGAAGCTTGCCTTGGAGTTCTGGTCTATGGTGGCTGCAGCCGATAGTAATAATAATAATAATAATAACAGTAATAGTAATAATAATTGGAACCTTCATGGGCAATAAAGTTGTATATCGAGCGCAGCGCATTTCCCCTGTGGTCGCGCAACTTGGGTTTTGACATATGACTTGCTGATTACGACAAATAAGCCATAGATGGTCATTTCACTACCCCTGTCTTTTTTCGATAAAATTTTTAAATGAGACTCCGAACCTACTTCGGACCCGTCCTCCCGATTACAATCCCCTGTGACGTTGACAGATGGTGGAATCTTCCGAATGTACACTTACAAACAAGGCTTTGGATTTTGGACCCAAGAACTGGGCCACTTCACGCATGTAAATTGTGATGTGCATGTGCAGTCGAAACTTTGTTTAACTTAAATCAGATCGAACTAAATGGAGGCAAGCGAACTGGAAAATAGCGGCGGAAAATGACGAAAGCGCCTATTAACGTAGTTGTCTCCCCTATAATCATTTTGGTAAAGTGGATATCCAACCCTACGCTTGCCAAATTGGCAGTTCATTTTGCATCAACGACTTCTGGCTGGTCTTTGAGGACAAATTTCTCTGGGGAACCTTTCTCAAAAGTGACTGCCGCGCAGAAGCCGCGTGACTTTACGCGGCAGCACACTTCAAAGGGAAACGCGTCGTGTGCAAATTTTGTGTCGAATAAGCATGCAGCTCCTCCAACGATTTATGCAGAAATCACACTTCCGTGTGGTCGTTGTTGCGAAAGTTTACTATTGTGTGACAGTCACTGAGTTTTTCGACCAAAGTTCGCGAGTGAGTCATCATGTCCTGCTGAAATGATTTGTTAAGGGGGAGGGGTTGAATAGACGACGGGTTGGGCGGGAATACCACAAGTTCTGTACTTTGCCCTATCGTTTTACAGGACTTGTTCGAAGGCAAAGGCCGTTGATTGCGGATGTTTTATGGGTCCCGCAGTCGAAACATCCCTTTTATTCAGGATCACTGACGCGATATCTCGAGTTACAGTTCAACTGAACAAATATGCGCAATACAACAGTTGGGCAAGACTTTCATGTGCTACAACTACTAGACATTGTGCGACTGAAGAAAATTATCGGAAGGGAATCTGGTTCGCCACCTTCTGTAGCTTAGTATGTTTCGCTAGCCCTACAAACAAATCCAGTGGTTTACGGTGCAGCACAGCAGACCTTTTATCAGGTGTCGAGTAACTACTTGCCTAACGGGTACGTTAGTCGACTAGAGCCCATTGGCAATAAGATTTCATGGCCGGAATTACGTGGCAGTGTGAAATGATCCCTCAGAGTCAGTTTCTGTAAATAACTAAATATGCACGCAAATCTAGGTCGCGCGCTTGTGCTTTGGATTTTATCTGAGTACATGGCAAAATTTTTCCAACACCATTTAACACTGTTTCAGTCTGGCCAAAAAACAAAAAAGTTAGTGCGCGGCTCACACGTGATCTCCTGTCAACTTCAACCTGGGTGTAATTAACACCTCTTAACTAGAGCAGTGCGCTTAAATGCTTCAAAAAGATAAGCCTTCTTCGACACTCACAGTAGTGAAAGTAATTGCGAACGAGTGACTTTTTTACGAATATTTTCGGTTGCATGGGAGAAAGCGCCGTAACCACAGCTAAAAGAACACGTCCTCCTATAGATTCACATCCCTAATTGCAGGAAATCCTCAGTGATTCATTGACCAGGGAAATCTGCTTCATTGACGTCAATAGAGCCCAAAGGCTGTTCTAGATTTAAAAGTTGCATTTTTCACATATTGAATCTAACTGTTTCGCCTTATCAGTTATTAAGGTTAATAGTCCAGACTAAGAAAACTGGGAGATACCAAAGTTGTTGATTTGCCAAGTGAAAAAGCGGTGTCCACCGAAAAATTATCTTATGTGTGACGTTTCGAGTACTGCTTTCGACTGCCCATATTCAGAGACCGGAGGTGTCCATACACAGCTCTCATTCCGTGGCGTATTATGCTTGATGCGCATTTCATTAATGAGGACTGTGTGACCAAATAGGCCTCCGCCCCATCGTGACCTGCGTCGTACCCGCAGCAATAGCTGGCGAATCCTGTTCAACAATTCTTTAAACGGGCCACCAAGGAATTATATTTTTAGAAATACCGGTCGATTTATTTAAAACGTTCGACCTGAAATATCGTCCATTAAAGATCAAGGATGTAGCATCCGTGAGGGTTTTGTACCTAGTTTTAATGTCAAGCAACGAAAATTTGCAATTCTACAAGTACAGTCACCTTCAACAAAAATACAACCTACTTAATTAATTTGGGTAACATGTTATGGATATATGATCGAGAAGTTCAGTTCATAACCCGTGCGGCAAGACCCTTGTGATCCGAGAATCACTGTGTGAAATTAGTCTTTTGACTGTAAGGAGAGTACTAGAGGACATTTCCTTTTTTTCGAGGGAAATAAAAATGAGTTGCAGCCAATCGATAGACATTGAAGATATGCGTTCATTGGAAAGCCATGTAGAAAACTCGAAATACAGCATATACCGATAGATCGCCTATCGCACCCTACGCGTAACGTCGCGGTCCGCTGAGGCAGAGATGATATGTGCGGGCCTGCGCTTTTGGTGACCGGAACTTACGCATGCTCAAACTCAGTGTATGTTTCAGTGGCAGAACGCCGTCGAGACGACTGAAGGTGTGCCTAATGGCAATGTCGGACACGACAGGCATCCCTTGCTTAGTGTTCTGCTCACGTTCTGACCGATCTGTCGGAAGGCAATTGATTTACATATCTCGGGTAAATCATCGGTTGCGCCATAGGATCGCATGGTTACCACAAAACCTGTAAATTCTGTTATGGTTGTCGAGATAAGGCACACTAGTTAACGGCGTTTATGCACAACAAAAAGAGGGAAATTACTAACGCAATAAACCAAGGTTGCTGAAATATAGGTGGAGAAGTGTCAAAGCTCAAATTATCATCGGAGCAAAAGAAATGAATATCGAGGCATTTGCAGTCAGAAGCCTCTGATAAGGTTGCGCCATGCACTCTGTGTTGGGGACGAGGCCTTTCTACCATGTGTTGTTTATGCTACCTCCGCTTCCTCAAGTACTCGCTGTTTTCATTTTGTGACTAATAGTACCAATAACTGTTTATCATTGGCCGTTATGTGACGCAGTCTCTTCTTAAAACAGCGAAAATTATGATATCGGATTTATGGAAGTTTGAGCATCGCTGATCCGTAAACTTGGCCGTCTGGTCGCATTTTGTTAAAGAATCTGCTTAACCGGAGAACTGACAGCGATAAGGAGAGAGCAAGCAGCATTTATGCGCAGTCTTCTGTCGCTTTTAGAGACGCATTTTTGTAAAGAGCTTACGTACTGCGAATAGCACCCACCGCACTTGAAACACCCTTTGAGTGATATAACATTGTATAACACTGCATAGGTTCCTCTCCTGACCCCTGAGATTAACAAATGTCACGGATGGTCAAGCGGACTGGAGGTGAGCTCGGTCGCATTCCTGACAAGATAAAAAGGTCTCGTCACACACAGGCCTTCACATGCTTGACCCACTTTGGTTCTGATACAATAGGGCCGCCCTTCATATGAGTGTATAAGATGGCATTGATCACACCAGGTTGTGCAACCTTTTAATGCACTCCGAGATGTATAAATCAATTGCCTTCTATCAGATCGGTCAGAACTTGAGTAGAACACTAACCAAGGAATGTTCGTTATGTCCAACATTGTCATTAAGCACACCTTCAGTCGTCTCGACGGCGTTCTGCCACTGCAACATTGCCTGAGTTTGAGCATGCGTAAGTTCCGGGCACCAAAAGCGCAGGCACGCACATCTCATCTCTGTCTCAGCGGACCGCGACGTTACGCGTAGGGCGCGATGGGCGATCTATCGATATATGCTGTACGTCGATTTTTCTGCACGGCCTTTCAATGGACAGCCTTGCTACATTCCATTATGTAACATAGATTTCATCCTTTGGTCCTAAACTGATCTGACGTAAATTTTTTAGGTCTTTCATTTGGCTACAACTAGTTTCGTTTACGGCTTATCACGATTATTGATACCTTATCGTTATGAGATTGCCAGCGAAGAATGTGGAAATGAGATGGCTGGACAAACAGAACGCCTATATGCCGTTTTACAGTCAGGCCAGATAACTAGGTTTCACTCCCAGCGAACAAATGTAAATGCTTACTTCTATCAGCAAAAACGGCAGCTGCTCTCTAATTAACTCTGGTCATATTTTTGACAGTCATTTGAAAACGCCCCGTCCTCCACTGGCCTGCCAGTTTTTTGTTTTCTGTTCTGCACGCCAACGCCCATTCTGAAAACAAATATGTCATCGCAAAAGTTTAAAATTAAGATACATTGCTTTTCCGAGTTTTGACCACACCAGAAATATGTATTTAAGGAGACTTTGTTTTTACAATTATTGCGAACAGCGACATGTGAGTGCCGAGATACTCCCGTGGTTTCTTTGAGAAAGATGCTCTTCAGTTCCAATAATAATGCTCGACTAGACCGTCGAAGAAATATGTCGATAAACTATTCCATGGATTGTCAAGGGCTCAGTAGTTATAGACCGTTTGCGACACTCCTTGACGAAAAATTCTAAGAGCAAATTACCCTACACGGAAAGACACGAAACCCCAGTGCACGAACTGCAGTCTAAAATTATCAGCAAGAAAGTGTGTAAATATGGAGAGACAGAGGGTCTGTGGTCACTACTGTACCTTTGTTAATGTGTACAGCGAAGAAACCCTGGTCACAGAAACCTTTGTACCATAACAACAAGAAATGGGGCCAGGCCGGTGTTTGCGTCAACGGGATTCTTGCAATGGAACTTATCCCCACATCAGCTTTATGACCTCGTCGCGGCAAGGAAGCCATGTCAGAGCCTGGAGTGGGGTTGTCACCAATACAGCAGCCCGGCACCGTGGATGCCGATTAGTCAGGTTATCGAGTGGGTAGGCAGCAATGCCTAGTGGTCATTTTAAGTAGGGCAGAGATATTAACAGAGATGCGGGTAGACTGATATACCACTGCTTCGGGCTTATTCTGCCTTCATTCAACCAGGCATAGCCCTGACTACCAGCTGTGATCAGAAATGTTAGCGTGCGACGTGCGCGCTGCAGGTGGTCCACAGACGGGGTCGACCAGACTGGTCATAAGCATTTTGTCAAACCGAAGTTCGTCATAGCCTCACCACTCGGCATTGTTGTGTCAAAAATATGCTGCCTAAATTTAATTAATTTGTGAGTACTGTAATCGCTGTTTCGTGAGCACCATACTTGAACAGTCATTTCCTCAAAATGAAACCCCACTTTGTGTCTCCCTTTATTTTTCAGTCTGTTCCTCGAGGCTGGGCGAACATATAATTCCTAGGACGTCTGGGGGACTTGGTGATAATGTGAAGTCTCGACAGGTTTCGCATAGCTGTCGGCTATAGCGACTGACAAGACTTTAGTTATTTTATCGCCCCGTATAGCGACGTACTACCGATAAAGACAAAGAGACTGTAACGGGCATTTCTGCCTTACTTGAAGTCGATAGGCGGTCGCTGCCATATCCCATGACTTGAACCTTGAGCACTTGATAATAGAGCGTTTGAATAAGGTGCGCCTGGAGTTGGAACATTCGGCAGAAGAAGAAGAAGAAGAAGAAGAAGAAGAAAAAGAAGAAGAAGAAGAAGAAGAAGAAGAAGAAGAAGAAGAAGAAGAAGAAGAAGCGATCACTGGAACAAGAAGATTATTGGCGTGACATTTCGGATTCGCACTCGAACGCATCATCAGAGACGGTTGCAGATAAAGGTAGAGGAGACACAAAGACTGCAGTATTTATAGTACGTAGCTGCCGTGTGGCCACATGAGTACTGTCGGTAACAGTTATCAAGATCTGCGCTGGGGGTTGAAATCAAGGCAATGATGGCTCGTCAGTCTGCGTCCGAGTAGTTAATTGCCGCAATTTCATCATACGCGTTGGATTTGGTGTGATGATTGCTCGGCAATTTGGCCCGATACCACAGGGCTTGTTGCTCACCAGCGCAATCCCCAAGTGACTGATTCCGTTGATCAGGTAATTTCTCAGCGTCGAACATGGTACAGGAAGGTCCTTGCGCTTGTTGATTGATTACGGGCCTGAGAACCATGGTTCGAGCAGTTCGCAGCTCACGTGGTTGTCAGCTATTGCAAGGATTTCGGCCGCGTTCCGTGGAATGAGCCGCAATCCGACAGCTATAATTTTGTGCCAGTTATCAAATGCACTTTTTATCCATGGAGAATGTAGGTTATTCTTAGCTAAGGTATTGTAGATCGTGTGTGCATGTTTGGACCAGGGGATTTGGTGCTACGCCTAGGCGCGAATTTTCGCTCTATCAGCCAACTATTCCCTCTCGCATTCGGTTTCCTTGACTGCCTTGACACCGGGTGCAGTCGGAGGAGACAGGGTGTGTGGTAAGCGCTGCCCATGCCGCCGTCCCTACCAAACCCTGATGTGGGGCACATGGTGAACATCGTCGACGTTGGCGGTCGAATTGTCACTCTAGACCGGTAAATTCTGTTAACATTCACATTTTTTAAGTCCGGAAATCCTGAATAGGGCGAAACCCCAAGTCATGTGTTTTATGGAATAACTACTGAAAATCCGTTGCAGCGGAGAGCGACTAATGAGAACGGCAGTTACACTCTGACAAAAGGACATGGTTTTAGGTGCCTGACTGTCGGGAAGGATGAACTGCCTGTCACAGACCGCTGAAAGTAGATATTAGCTCAGCAATTGTTATCGCTACCAATCTCGATGTAGAACACTGCTACCTCTCGCTGCTCCCGACAAATCTTATTTGGTCGGTTGTAGACGGTTTCGTAAAATTAATAAACTTGCAGTCTCCCGCGATCGTGTGGGCTTTATCGAAGATCCTGACAGGGTTACGTTTGCATCAGCCGTGCTACAGAATAAGATGCACTACACGCCATAACACCAGGGCGGAAAAATATTTTACAATGGAGTAAATTCAGTGCGCGTAATCATCTGTTTGCCGGAAGTCGCTCAGAAGCTAAGCACTGCCCACTGACTGTTCAAATGTCATGAACGACGATGTCCACTGTTTGCTTGGCAGCAAGGCCGGCCCCGGGGTGGTGACTTGTACGCAAAATAGCCTATAGTGGTATTGAACCAGCGCTGCATCTACCGTACTGCCTCCACCCTCTCCTATCTGAACTCGGTTTTAAGACAGCGTCAAAAAGACGGGATGCAGGATCGAGTGCATTGCTGACAAGGCTGAACAGCCCGTTTACGCGTCCCACACAAGCCTGGTCGGCGTACGACGAGCCAAGTTTCTACACAAATAAGGAAGGGGCGATTCAGCTTCCAACTTAGTGGGAGTACCGTAGAGACCACATTAAAAAGTAGCTTCTGCTCCCTGACTATCAAGGCCGAGAGGGCGGTGTAACCCCATCAGTTGCCAGCCTTCTAAGCTACAGCTTTTAGCGCATCATGATAGTTTAAAGGAGCGTCAGATCGTTTATGCCGTGGAATTTGCGCTAAGTGCCGTGCGAACGGAGTGGCCAGTCGACTTCACTCTCTCTCTCTCTCTCCGCATCTCAGGCAGAATCGGCCAGTCATCTGATGCGGGCATTACTGCCCACCATGACCTGCTATGTGAGGGGTTTACTTAAGATATTACTGTATTCTCTCTTGAGGGCTTGAACGTCCGGCCACATTTCCGACGTTTGGATGCTGCAGCTTTGTTTGTATCCTGTATAATTTTTTTGTCAATTTAAAACTCAGTTTTATTTTTATGTGGAAGTCCGCTACAAAATTCCCCAGATGTATGCATATAAGCCGTTGGATCTTACCAAACAGATTTTATTTTCCTTGTTCGCCATATCACTCAATATTTGACGGTGGCAGGCTGTGTAAGGACGATAGACGACATGCGTTCGGAGACTTGACTGTGGCTTCAACGGTGACTTTCAGTCGGGAGGTGCTTTTATCTGTGAAACTTGTTTATTCTGACATAACAGCATGCCTGGATGACAAAAGTGGACTACATAAGGCGGGTGAAGTGTAAGGTAGACACATCACCGCCTCTTCGGATATGCGTTTATGTATGCAATGTCCCTATGTCTGTGTGCTCTTGGTTACTGGGCCAGGGCACACTGTCATGTTTATTTCGCAAGAATGCGCAGGAACAATTCACAACTGTCGCCTGTCCTACATCCATTTCGATGGCTGCATGAAGAGGTTGTTATGTGCCTGTATGACTGGGGTTATCGATGCTTTTGCATAGTTGCTGCCCAAGCTTGCGAAAGTATACAATAAGAGGAGTAAACCAACGCAAGGGCGACTTGCATATGCAGATACTGGCTGCATTGAAAAGGTTTTCGGCGGGAACAGTGTAATTATCGTCTGGCTTTCCCAGCAGCGAAATTAGCCAGCCGTCCTCAGAGGCCACTATGTTTTCCACGTAGGCCGTCACAAAGAGCCCGTGGCGTACGCCCATTTGGCCCAACGCCAACCTCGCTGAAATTGACCTTGAAGTGAGGCGGGTGGTGGTACTCTCCTGTTCACTGGAAATCAAACAGCGTCAACCTTACCCGTAAGGCCACAGATGATGTGTCCGAGGCTGTCTTCGACTTCCCCACGTCCCTTGAACTGGCCTGCCTGATTGGTAGATGAATAAACCACCGACAATGAACTTCCATTTCCTGACATATATTAACTGTGAATCGCACTCTCGTTGGCATCGGCATTTAAGCCCCTTTAGGCAAAATGAACATATGTGGTTATGTAGCCCCACCTGAAGTGAACAGACCCCCGCCACATGTAATACGGGACCGGTGATAAAAGGGGTTCTTGCAGGTGGGGCCAGGGAACGCACAGGCGACAAGGTCAAGTAGTTGTATGCAAAAGAAAAGCTATTGGAAATGCACGGTTGTGATTTGAGTGATAGAGAAATAGTTGCTCTAACCCTAACCTCTAATCCTGACCCCTAACTCTAACCCTCAATATTACGCCTCAACATAACCCCTAACCCTAACTCCTAACCCCAACAGTCTTGTGCTCATCAGGTGGGGCTACATAACCAAATCTTACAGGCAAAATTAGTCACAGGCTTTTATCTTCCACCAAGGCAAACGTTATAAACGCCGTTTAGGTAGCCGATAGTAACTTCTGAGTCCAATTTCCTTAATGGCTACAAGACATCAAGCGAAGTAAGTAGCATAAGGGTTTTAGGCTTCGCGGTTTAAATCATTTCACTTGCTCTAAATTAAGCCAGAAGATCAACACCATCGACATAAACATGTGCAAATAAGAATCACCGTTGCCTGTTAGAAATTTGCTGGTCATAATTCCTTTGTACTGTACATAAACTTTATACCTCCACCAGGAATTTCGACATAACTTAGAGGGCAGAGCGATGAACACAATCCGGTAGGTTTATAATCATTATTAATTTTACTTCCGTTTTCCTTACAAAGGTACGACCAACGCGCATGTCAGCAACACGATGAGATATAAGTTCACTGTGTGGGTTGTTCCAACAGGTTCAGAAGAAATACGAACAACACCTTTTCGATTGGTTGATTTTCGTCACCCAGACTGATGAACTCAGAAATTTCGTGTGAGCCGCGTCCGTTTCGATTGCTCAGAAAATGCCAAGGGACGTTGGTGGCCATTACACACAAAAGGCATGAGGGTTGTTTGCTGGCAAGCTACTGCTGACTCTTATTTCCTACTTTCAGGAAAAAGGAGGCACGTGGCAAAAGACAAAATCGCATGTCTGTGTAGAGCGATGGTCGATTTCGAGAACCTTAGGTGTAGAATGGAATTCGAATCAAAAAAATTGTCCTACATGAAGAGGTGTTGGAAATGACCTGCACACGATTTATTACGCAGGTGACTGGTCGAGTGTCAATTCATGAGGTAAGCCGCCCGCTTGCGCGCCAAACCGCCCCTAACGCAGACAGGTAAACGCCTGCGCAGGATCAGCCCGCAGGAGTCGAATGGAAATCGGAAAACCCGTCTAGTACTGACAAGCTACTATAGGAGGCCAACATAAATGTGCACAATTTCCTGACAATCTAAATCCATCATCTGGATAAATGCAAAGCCTAGAGAAAAATTAAGGGATCAATCAATTCTGAAAACAAAACTAACCACACAAAATATACGCCGTACCGCCAACTCCAATACCAATCTCGAAATTTCATGACTGGTCATCTACCGTATATCATGCCAGCAAATGTTGCTGAGCTCACAGCGGTTCACATAATTTTGGAGTTTCTGAAGAAGTAGACAGTAAATGATCCTGAGCGATAACATTCTTGCAACGTTGCCCCGTGTACATATGCATTTGAACACTCGTTGAGAAAAAAATACCTCGCACATGCTCCTCTTGGAATTTTATATTGACACAGCAGAAACACGCCCCCGCCCTCGCGACATCGAAGGCAATCGGCAGAGCCGAAACCGAGATCTACCGGGATGGGTGGAACGGGCGAGTCTCGTCGATTAACGCGTGCCATGATGCCACCGGCCTAAAAGTTCCAGTCGGACGAGACTGTGGAACGACTTTCTGACTAAATGCTTACCAAGTAAAGAATTGACCTAGTAGCAAAAGTATGAGTATGCCTTATCTCCAGTAATAGGCTCAAGAAGGCCCGAAATCTCGGAGAAATAAACACTTCCTCGTGGTGCTTGGCATACTTCATCTTCAAAAGAGAAACGACATAGGGAATAATTATAAGCTGCTTTTATTTCAGATAGGCTAATGGGAAAAGGTTCGGCTGCGGGAAAATCCCAGATCCTAATTAACGCGGCAGAGGGTAGCGTTCTTTTACGTCGAAACACCTCCCCCTCCGGGCGCAATGCGTCAAGTAGCTTCAAATAATATTTTGTCATACAGAAGGAAAGCCCAAAAACCAAAACCCGCAGCGCAGAAACGCGACAGCTGCAATATAAATGTTTTTGTTGGAAGCAAAGCTATAATGCATACAAAGAAGGCGCTGAGTTGACAATTAAACTTGAAAAATAAACCTAAAATATCGCGGAGGGTAAAACCAAAATGGTGGCGAGGCAGTAAGAGGACTTGAGTTTGACAAACAATATAACATAACTAAATAAAAGGACAGCAACCTTGCGGGTTATAAAAATGGGAAGGGGGCGTTCTTGTTGCCAAAGCCATGTTAAGCATAAGCCTTAGTTACCCAAGGCCGTAGAGCAAGGAAGCAAAAGGGATAAAACCTGCAGGCAAGATAGGGTGATTCCGGTGCAGTGGATAGCGAACGAACGAGTGGAGAAACAGAAGCGGCGATAGACGAAGAGGAAGCTGTTAAGATTGGCGTTGCTTGATGAAGATTCATAATTTGACCATGTACGCAGGGCCACGTGGAGACTCTCACAGATAGATTAACATGTTCAGAAGCTACCAGAAGAGAAAAAGAAAGGAGATTTAATGCAGAGAATCTGGAGCATGAAATGTCAACAGCAGTTGTGTCAGTTTCGAAATGCGGCTCAGCGCGACCACGAAAGACGAAAAGTGTCTATATCAGCAATGCAAAAGTCAACGAGGGCTAACCGTCGAATGACATCGAATGCGCGGATTTCAAATTGAAAACCACAATAGATGCGCCGAGTTAAATCTTTTTCTTAGCATTACTGAGCGACAAGGTTTCACGCCGAAAACGATTCCATATTTCCTCAGATTTTTTGAGCAACACTCATGGAGATGCGCATCCTAAGTAGGGAGGGCAGTAAAACGAACGTAATGGGCCTTTCCTAGAGCACAAGTAAGCGACGTGCAATAAACCAGGATAAATGCTATGCGGTATCATGCGTTCCCTATGAGCTGCGAAGTCTAGGATCTAGATGAGGCGGAAGCGGGAGCGTGCAGCCGTACACCAACATGCTGCCGGCGCACCAGTAAAGGTGGTCGAAATAAGCATCTTAGTTGATTTGCGATTTGGGAACTCTGGCGTCGGCGTCCCACGTCGACAAGTGTACTGGTGAGTGACAGTTGGCATGAAAGTATCGCCTGCGTCCTCTTTTTTGAAGCGTACCCCCATAGCCATCAGTGGTTTTGTATTTCACAACGAAAATCAAACCGGGAATAACAAGTATACGGTGAGTGATAATATTACTGGAGTCTACTGAAGACACATTGAAAAAGCCAGACTCACAATAATTACTGATATAAGAAAAGCGGAGGTCCGGGAGGCAACTGGGAAAGAATACTCGACCGCTTGAGTACTAACTCTTGCCAGTCTCACGTTTCGGGTCCACACCCCAAAGCATCAGCAGAGACAACGACAAATAATGGCAGTGGGCGCACAAAGATTGCAAACTTTACAGGATACAGTTGTTATGCCACCATATTAGCTAGAGGGATTGGCAGTTCTTCCATTTATTCCTGGTGGTGTGATGACTGCTCGATCGTCTGTATTCAAGTCATTAAAGTCTGTTGACAACTGGCGTGATAATAACTCGACAATTTGCCTCGCTGACACTGTCACTGGAAGAAGTGTTGGCGCCCGCGTCCTCCGCGTGCGCGGGAAAACGACCGGCTGACCTTGTTGCTCCTGTCTGCCGCAAAGTTTGTAAGGACGTTAAGGACAAAGTATTCAGGAAAGCGGAAAAAGGGGCGCAGGCACTGGGCCCGAACAGTAACCATCCTATCAGTCATAAACGCAGTTGTGTAAGGACGTGTTCAGACGTACTGCGATGAATCGAAAGGCAAGATTGCCTAATTGCAATAACTTAAGATGGGCGCTAAGGGCAAACGAGTACCTCGAAAATACGAGTGAAGAATTTGAAGCAATGTGGACGATAAAGCAATCGTTGCACCAAGTACAACCGCCGGAAATTAATGCGGGTGGTGTCAGTTCTGTCAGTTATATGGTGGCATGGCAACTGCATCCTATAAATATTGCGACATTCGTGCGTCCGGCATCATTATTTGTCATTGTCTCTGCTGCTGGTCTCGAGCGTGAATCCAAGACATTAGGTAAGGCGAATTTCTTGTCAAAATTGCTGGGCATGCTTCTTTTCATTATTATTTTCTGTTTCTTAAAGGACAATATTCTGACGGCGATGTATTACACTCTAGAAAGATCGCAGTATGATAAGGTGGATTAGGGTGACGTGGGACGGTAGTCTTACAATCTTTAAAAAAAAACAGGAAAATGTATGTCACATTTGTCATCACATAAGTCGTGTGTGTATATTGTGCCCTTTAAACGAGCCAAGCGGCAGATGCGCGCTGGACCAGACCGGGGGCTAGATCGGATTCTGTCAGGCGTTATCGGAAATGCTGGCATCCATAACGAGTGCCAACACACGGCGGCGCGGTGGCAGGCCCAGTTGCAGGCTCCCGCCGCACCAACTGGGATCCGAGCCGTGACGTGGAGCACACACTGAACTACTGTTCAGTCTCCAACAACAAAGGGGACAATTCAACGCACCTCGTCGGAAGTAAAGGCGTTGGCTTCTTTGGCTTTGAGACATTCGAAGGCAGTTCGCAAACGAGCACAGCAGATTATGTAATCATCAAAGTGAAGAATCTGTTCCCTGTTTGCGAAACGCAAAACCAAGCTTCCGAAAGTGGCGTTGTTAATGTTGTAACCTGGCATGGTAGAGGGAATACTTTTTAACAGCAGACGGTAGAAAACGAAAAAAGTATTAGCAAAAAACAAACAGATTATTTATGCTGCAAAGGCCAGATGAGAACGCATTCAGAAATTCAAGGACAATAGGCTTCATAAACACGTAGAATGATGTCCAAAAAATAAAGCAACGACGGGTTATCGAGTCTAGTGGAACCTAAACCTGTGACGCTTGGATTATGGGGAGAACGTCCAGAAAGATCCGTCTATAAAGACGAATAGAGAACCTAGGAGAAACAGACACATTATGGCTGCCCTGGGCTGGATAAATGGGGAAAATGAGTCCGTTTTGCCCAAAACAAGTCTCTAGTGGCTGCATTCAGGCGAAAAAGACGAGGGAGGAAAAACTCGCGCGCTGACTACCGTCTGGCACGGATCGATGCCCTAATGAAGTGTTTTGCGATGCTTATTGGCTAGCAGCACATAGACTGACATGCCGCAACCGACGACAAAAATAAGGAAATCAATTATAGTATTAACAAAAGTAAAGCAGACAGGCGTTATTTGACTAATGCGATGGCTCAGCCGGTAGTTGGGTGTAAGTTGAGGAGGACATGGTTTGATTATTCAAAAGTGCACACGCATCTTCTTCAGCCTTTCCTTTTTTAGATTTGCTTCTTGCAAAATCAACAATCAGATTTTCGGAAGTACGAAGATACTAAAGACAGCAAATAGTTGATTATTTACTAATAGAAGAAAGAGGCGATTATTTTCTCGTTCAGGATAAATTAATATACAAAATACGGACAGCTGCCGTTTAGAAAACGTTTTATGCACCAGACCGTGCTTAAGATGTATGGATTTTTCCTCTCACTAATGTCAGATATGCGTTTTCACAGCCTGCAAATGAACTAAAGCGTGGGGAGATCAAGCGGACAATTTTGAGACATCCCGCATTCCCGCGTTATGGATCCCCTTGTGGTGAGGCATCGAAACCGGAAATGCAATGAATCCTCGAAATACTTGTCTTCGGAATCCCACGTTCAACGTTTCCTCGGATGCGTTCACCCCACCCTGATCCGGACTAGTTTTTCCCAGCGCCTTGCCGACCGACGTAAGAGGTGCTCAGTTTGTCGAAAGTGTCATTGATGAGTCACTACAAACCACCCCACTGGGGCAATTGGAAAATTAACTTTCTCAAAATCGGAGAAGGGTAAAAACTCAGTTTACGGAGAGATAACACGTGCGGACGCCTTGCCTTCCGAAAGCCCTCGAACATCTTCACGACAAAGCCAGTACTTGTGATCTAAATCCATCG
>CACRXP010000620.1:110837-129066 GCA_902702965.1 Spirometra erinaceieuropaei | reverse complement strand
ATTACGCCCACAGAATGACAGGACTTGAATGGACAATGCGACATTGCGCATGGATTACGGATAGAACACCCAAAAGGGTCCGTCTGTAGAAATGAACAAAGGCACTTAACAGAATCTATGAAATTGAGCAGTCTGGACTGAAAAGTCGCAGTCCAGGTGGGATATCCAGAGGGTAAAATCGAACTTTCGGGAGGAGACAGCAAAAAAGCCACCATGGACAAACAATTGGAGCGAGCACGTGATTACACCTTTAAAGTTTGATGATAAGGAGAACTTTGGGAACACCTACTACCAACTACAAGAGGATTGGATAATATCGCGAGGCAGAGTGAGTACGAAGCTCCTTATTGGAAGGAAATTATTGTCGCCTTTAAAAACAGCAATGGGGCACGAACCCGAATGAGGTCTGAGCGGTCACTTGACCTAAACCCGACAGTACAAATTCGGAAACAATTAGTTACCGGCCAACTTAATAAGTTTGAAAGATGCCTCAGTTCAAACCCGGGATGAAATACCCATCACATTTACCAACCACGCAGTCTACAGTATGGTACGGAGGATTGATAAACTGAAAGCATCGGACGACGGCAATATCATGTAATGAAGTTTAATGCATCAAGGTGCATTTTATTTGATATACATGACCTTTGCATCCTTCTTTGTTCCTCAGTCGAGTTTTGTCTTTGGAATTAAAGACGAGTGCGTTATCAGATACGTGCATTCGGAATCATGAGCTTAACTTCATTCTTGGGGGAATATACTCAAGACATGTGCAAAGGAAAATTGCAAGAACTTGTAAACAGATGGCCTGGCTCAAAACTTCTGTCACAAACTTCAAAAATTTTAGAGTATTCTACTGAGTAACAAAGGTGATAACATTACTCCTCTTAACAAATGAGGTCGGTTGTCGTCTGATCACTCGCGCAACCGACACTCTCTCCAAATGGTGTGTCAAAATCTGAACTACAACCGTACGTATTGTCTGTTGGGGAAATGCGTCAGGCGCAAGAAATCACCTACAACATTTGGACCACATAACCAACTTACCCACAAATTTGAGAGCGTTTCGCAGCTCGAAAGAGCTCATAGTTCCATTCTTGTCCGCGTCGAACTTCTTGAAAGTAGCCTATAAGGGACAATAAAACGTCACAAAGATGCTTGCGGCAGCCTCCAGGCGGTGACTTAACTTGAACTGCATATGCATTAAGCATATCCAAAAAAGGATAGCCCTAATTTATAATGATAGCAGATCAATGGTGGCGTGTCAGGGGCTGGAGTAGTGGTGGCGACGCTGATATGAATAGTAGTGGTAGAAAGAGTGGTACTGGCAGGTTTTAGTGTTACGAGCAGAATTATTGGCGTAGGGGCAGCAAAGGAAGTAGTAGTAGTAGTAGTAGTAGTAGTAGTAGTAGTAGTAGTAGTAGTAGTAGTAGTAGTAGTAGTAGTAGTAGTAGTAGTAGCAGTAGTAGTAGTGGTAGTAGCAGTAGTAGTAGTAGTAGTAGTAGTAGTAGTAGTAGTAGTAGTAGTAGTAGTAGTAGTAGTAGTAGTAGTAGTAGTAGAAGTAGTAATGTATGAAACGGGTTCGCTCAAATAAAGACCGCCCACCCAGAGGCAGAAGTCGATGAGCACACGGAGCCCTAGCTGGAAATGCACAAGGTCGACAAATAAAGTCCAAGGTATAACTCCAAATTCTAGGTTGCTACGACACCATGTTTATTAAACTCGACGGGGATTACCATCACCTGGGAGTTATGGGTGATCTGAAGGGAAACAGGATTGCAGTGAGGAAGGTTTCTGCAGCACTGACCTCAATCCCTCTTTCCAAAGTCATTGTGTTCCAACTGCTAGGGGTGACAAAAGTCCGAAGTAGATAAAGACACTAACAAATAAATCCAAGCGACCGCCAAGATGCCGTCCAGGCAGTTCAAAATGCGTCAGAATTTCAGGCCCTCAACAGCGTCACAAAAGGGTTACGGCACGAGTGCAGATGACAAGACAGATACCAAAATCGAACCTACAGGTGTAAAAATAATTGCGCTGATAAACAGATATTGTTGAGACGACAGTTCGACCGTCGTTTCCGACGATGCCCACCGTGCGCTCCACAGCAAGGTGGGCGCAGGGACGATGACTTGCGCGTGAATTGGCCTGGTGATAGTGGACTTGCGCTGCATCTATCTCACTCTCCCTTTGCCAACCTGAGCCCGGTGTCAAGGCAGTCATGAAGACTGGGGGGCGGAAATCGAAAACAGTGGGTTGGCGCGACATGGGCCGGCACATAGGTGCGCCACCACACCCCCTTGTACACTTGTTATGGCTGCCCAGCCTTGTAGCTCATGCCGTACCCTGATTTAGCTCGCGTCGATCCAGGGAAAGTCCTACGTAGTCCCTTTCCGGTGAAATAAATACAGCAACACCATGTAACACGAGAGGACACAACACGTTCACTTCGCGCCCTGGTTTCAAAAAGCGATGCTTGTCAACCATCATCCGAAACTAGGTCGAATGGAGTTTGTGCTCATGGTTATCCAGCTTTAAGGGGAAACATGAATTTCAAAAATGCTCTCCATCAAGAACGCTAACTCATTAGTTGAGAATTGAATACGAATTTTTGAACAGTGCTAAAGAGGCGGTTTATGGGAGAAAATAAAGTGAACAAAGGCGGAAGGAGTAATAATAGTAAGTAAAATGTACACGCATCGACACATTACCTTCCAATGACGTAGAATCTCCCACAAGGTCTTAAATTCCTCAAAGTCGAGAGTTCCTGAACGGTCAACCTAACGAGTATAAGGGTTAATAAGAGTCAAAAATAAATAGGATGGACGTCCTCGCAAAAGCCCATATAGCGCAATGAAAGACTTACTGGGATTCTCACCAATAATCCAAAATAATTCAGCCAAGAAATCGAAACGAAGGTCATGAGGGGAGAAGAAAACCTTTAAGTGCATCGGGCCACGTGCCAAGCATCAATTTTTGTTTGTCAGTGTGCATCTGGATGAGCACTTTTAAGACAGAACTCGTGTGCTAAGCCTCATTCTCGAAGGACTGTTGAGCAGTGATCAGATGAGATGCACACGAGGTTCTTAAGCGTTCATGCACCGGAGGCAGACCACTCACAATGAAAGCAACGTACGCGCAAGTCTTTTTGGAGAAAACCATCCGCCAACAGGAAATAGGTGTTTTGCAAAAGAAGATCAGGGCTGGCATACAATCTAGTGTGCATAGTCGGGTTCTTCCGAATTAACATTAAATGGACAGAAAATTTCAATCAGCATGGTCTAAGATATCAAAAAGAGGAGTGCATGCATTGTTGATCCCAAAAAACATAGCTCTAAAGCAATTTGCGGCAGAAAATCTGCGATACCAGTTTAGAGCCTTACTACAATCGATATTATTGGAACTGGGTGTTGGGAAACGGGAAGTTTGAAATGGCTTTTCAATGACATGGTTCATTTTTACAGTGGATATTTACTTCTTTAATTTAGTCACTTCATGGAATCACAAGAAACGATACGCCCATTTGATAGACCATGGCTCTGGTTGAGAGAAAATACTGACAGGCGACAGGAAAACAAGGCGAGAGAACTCACGTCCATCATGGCGATCAGGCTACGACAAGA
The DNA here is from genome assembly GCA_902702965.1 of Spirometra erinaceieuropaei. Taxonomy (NCBI): domain Eukaryota; kingdom Metazoa; phylum Platyhelminthes; class Cestoda; order Diphyllobothriidea; family Diphyllobothriidae; genus Spirometra; species Spirometra erinaceieuropaei. Next base: position 125,443 of record CACRXP010000620.1, on the reverse strand, counting down.
CTCCAAACTGAAGCCCTCAAAAGCAAAGTCTAAAATAAAAGGTAATTTTCTAATTAGTAAAAGATGTCGACATGGAAAAGGGTTTAACAGTACTATGAGTAAAACGAACCCGTACAGAGGGTTTCTACGCAGAGAGGGGACAATGTAAATACAGATATACGGGGAGGATAAGCTAATGACATTATTGAATACGAGGGCGATTAGATGTTACACAAGACACTATTCGTAGGATGTGATTAAAAAGTCTACTCATATCAGCACGCACGCCGCGAGAGAAAAGGAAGTCGGGTGAGTTAGACAACGATGGATTGTTGACGCAAAAATAAGCGTGTACTGTGGAGGCACACAGACTTAACCAACGTTTTAACTCCCTGGGAGGGAGGGGGTGCTGAGACAGCGTGTGTTAGACTCTTTTAGACACAGAGGGATGGTTTGTGCGGTAATGGTAGTACCCAAAGCGTGTTCGAAGACTTTCGGGTGGCCCTTGAAACTGAAAGGTTAACTGAATGACATCAACTTATGCCAATTAAAGGCTTGGCTAAGGAGTAACTGGTGGGAGCTTGCCGCTAATACCCCAAAAATAGGAAACAAAATGAAAAAAAATAGTGTTTAATGGGGCATTTGTGGAGGGCCTACAATCACCCGCCAGTGGAGGGGACAGTTTTGTGCCAAAATAGTAAGACTTAGACAATAAATGAGTAATTAGTCAAAAGATTTTAACAATAACAATAAACAACGGCGAGAAGAAATCCATGCAGGAAGAGGCGACATTTCGGTATGAGCAAAGACTACGTATGGGCGACATCACCGACATCTGCCACCATGCGCTTTGTCACAAAAACGACAAATACAAAAGTTAAAACAGAAGGTGCGTGTAAAAGGCATGCAACCAACAAGCAGACAGACCAGATCCAGACGAAAAAACTCGCCCTCGATTTCCAGAGGCAATCAGTGTGGTGAAGATTTGGACAAAAGGTAAGAACTAGACGTCTGGGCTACTTTGTTACGAAAGTGGCCTGAAAAAAATAACTGAGAGGGGAATTTATCCTCAGGTAATACTTAAGTTAGTTACCAAATCATCGATTTTAGAGGAAAGAGAAAACAGGGTAAGCATATTAAAACGCATCTAATGGAACTATTCATCCCGAGTGCTGGGTTTTTCCTTATCTATCGCAGAACAACCCTGAAAATTGCAAAGGGAGACATAAAATCTGGAAAGTCATAGAGGGACAAAATTTTCCCTGATCTTAACTAAAGACTTGCGCGACCAAAATCGGGAAAAATGATGTGGCGCCGGAGAAATCAGGATTTCGTTACTTTTTGAAGTGGGTCATTCTATGACCCATTGCAGATATTCGGGGAGGATCGTGAGGCATGAGAAGAACCGTACACGTCCTTTCTCGCATTATCGGATATTTCAAATGGCCGCGCGATATGATTATAAATTGTACGACTAACGTCATGAGCATAGTTTCGGCAATCATTCAGTGTTCAGCATGGGGACCGAAAAAGTCAACAAAGCAACAAACAAAGTCAACAAACGCAAGTCCTCCTGGACAGCCGGCGAAAAGTGTTACTTAACCAAATGCATTCGTTAGCACTGTCTTAGCTGCAAAAAGGCTTGCCTGCAGAACTGAATAGGTTTCGGGACGCAAAAGGACCTTACACCAGTCTAACGTTCGAATGATTAGTAATGCGAAACTTGTGCACACGGGCTCAAACTGATGTGCACCTAAGTCACTTGCCAATACACGCATGCATATTCGCACTTAAACAATCCGGAAAACTTTTAGGTTATTATCTGGGTACCGAGGGGCAGGTAAGTCCGCTCAGGAGCATATGCAGGTGCATCGGGGAAGCCAAGTTCTGAGGTTCCTGCAGGTCACTTAAAGTACAAATTCCCTCAGCTCTGTCACCTGACGTTTGGCTTATGTCTGAGGGGGGGGGAGGGCGGGGGGAGAAAGAGTTGCAGCAGACAAGGCAATCCCACCCGAACTCTAGACCGCCACAGCAGTGGTGAACAAAAGGTGGAATTTGTAGTAGACGCAACGACACCGGGAAAAGAGCAGTAACTGGACAGCAGGACGTCGACAGAAACAATTTCCCGTCAAAAAGTTGGATGGGCATCCGCGGCTGAAGAAGACAGGAACAGAGGGTGCCTGTGCGACCAGGCGGTTAATAGATGAAACAACAAACCCCACAGGAGAGTAGAAGAGAGGAAGAAGTATGCAGCGTGCAGCCTAGGCTAGATGACATAGGAAGGCAGCGTGAATAAAAAGGAGCCGCGCGCATACACACGAAATTGCGCAAGCACACAGAACCCGTCCCTCTCTCCCCCCTCTCTGTCTGTGTGAATGTACAATATTTGCGCACCGTCAGTGGCAGCGGATTGATAGTGGGCTGAGCCGGCTGTTTCCTGGCTGGGCTCCGGAGAGGGGGCGCCACAGCAGAGTAGGAACATGGGCGAGCGTTTCACTGATGCCTTCGGCTCCGATCGTTGTGTTCCCGGTTGTTGCTGGGGCTTTGGTGCATTCTCATCCGGATTAATTGCCAACTCTGATATGAAATAAAACAAGCAGAATTATGAAGAGAGGACAAGTCGTGGATGTGAGCGAAGGGCGGAGGTAGGGACAGCGCGTGAGTCGTGATAAAAACGTATGCGTCAAAAAGTTGAAGTTCGACGGCGGAAGAAGAAGAAGAAGGTATGCTGGGCCAAGGAAGCCAGCATACGTCACTAGCGCTTTCAGTAAGGACAGTGGGAAAAGTAGGAATCAGTGCGAAAATTAAGAGGACCAGGCGAGAGAAGAACAATAATGAGACAAGAAGGAGGTAAAAGAAAGAGGTCTGATTTGAAAGAAAAGCTCTTTGGAGTGGGGGGATATATGGAATCGGTTATCATGAATGTGCACGCAAGGGCCACGGGAATGCAAGAGCTTGTGCCCGTGGATTTTCCCATAAATCTTCCTAATGTATCAGCAAAATTGTGCGTGCCCATCGAAATTCCGCAAAACAGCCAGAAACATAGAACGGTGCGAATGACGTTCTCGTAAACTAGAAGTTAGAAGCAGCTGAAAAAATTCTTGCGGGTCAGAGACCTAACATCTTAACACACGAAGACTGTAGACGATTCCACAAGTAAGCCTCTCCTTTAGTTGATTTGTGTGCTGCAAATACCCAACGTCCCTGCCACGTGCATTTCCTGGCGGCAGGCCGTAATGACCAAGTGCAGGACATTCCACTGACAAGTGCATGACATTCTTCTGACAAGAACGGTAGTCATCCGAGTGAACGTCGTCGGGGGTGAATATAGAAAAGAAGCGTCAATCGTTCTAGACAGAGGGGAGCGGCTTGATGAAAGCCCATACCAACGGTGCTGCTGCTGCTCAGCAGGAAACCAACTCTGGGCATCGCAGTAATCTCTGAGTGGACAGCGAGAATGGGAGTCTGATGGTGAAATTGTGGTGAACAACGGAGTGAGCAGCGTGCGTGTGACCAGGTTTGCAGCCGCCATGCCTAACACTGCCTTCACTATACTTCATAGAGGCAGCAGAGGTAAGTGAGTCTGCGTGGTCCGGTCGTTATTGGGCGAAGGTTTGATGGCTGAGTGATTGGTTATGACGACGTCTGCGAGGTCTGAAGGTAGGTTACGCCTGATGATGGCTGTCCAGTGGCCAAAAATACACTTTATTGTACAAGCAGGGAAAGGTCTTGGGCACCCCAGACTGCAGGCCACTAAGCGGTTGGGCAATACCGACACATGTTTACAACCGTTTCAGGGTGATCAGCGTCTTTTAGGAGTTGGATGTCGCCTCAAGGACGCTCAGTCTGGATCCCGAATGCAATAGGGCTCAAGTCAGTTTACAAGTATGTACTTAATAGGCTTTACTCTGATGCCGCATCCTCTGTAGGCATCATTGTCAGGGTGCTCAATGCTATTTTGCCAGTCATGGAGGTTCGATGTTTGTTTGGTCCCTCGGGATATTTTTCAGCATCCCTTCTTGACGCTCCTGTATGGCTTCTTTAGATGATTGTGGCACATTATAGTGATTTATGTCGCACTTCGAAAAGACATTTTGGCAGCAGAGTATCGCCAACTCGTGCCCTCGAGTGGTCGAGAGCCTCCAATGTTTTCAAGGTCTGCTTCATCGTTGGCCCTTGTCCAATAGTGCGCCGGTCACAGGCAATGGTGACAACAGTCACCTGGCCGTTTGAGCTAATGCAGACTGGGAGGCAGTCGCATTGACTCATAATAGGGTGGGATGAGGGCACTTCTGCTTCTGTTTGATCAATGTTGCCTGCAAATTTCCGAACGATTTGTATCCGCTGGTTCGTTATCACCAAGGAAAGGTCTCCAGTATCAGAATGCAGGTCCAATGATAAGCGCAGGATTTCTCCTTTCATGAAATTCGGGTCGTCGAGAGGCGAAGGGGTATTTCGAGTGCAATGAACACCGGCTAACGTGCTTAAACGATACTTCGGTGAAAAGCATCTTCCATAAACGGGGTTGTCTCAACTAAACCGATTATTCCATACCCACCATATCGTTGGCAGGTCTAGTTTTCCCACTGTTGTTTCTGGCGTTTGCGGTACCCAGGGCGCGGTGGCGAATTCATCGGCTGATTTAGTAGCGACGATGTAAGCAAAGTGCTGCACGATCACAGCAACAACGACTAGACCTTCCGTAAAATCCCAAAGGCCGAAAAATTCTGGGTTAAGAAGGTCAGAGAGTTACCAGAGCCAAACGTGTGGGCACTACAAAGGGAGGACAGATGTCAAAAAATGACAAAAAACGACGATTGTTAGATACTCGTTTGTTACTGAAAGCACGCGCTGTGACCTGTGAGCCGTCGTCGCATTTACTCTTTTCTTTTTTACTTTTCACCTACCAGGAAGCAATATTTCCAAAAGCGTACAAACCAGAGAACCAAACACTTTCGACTGCTGTAAACAATCGTCATTCTTGTCACAACGGGTATATTAAAAGCGAGTATTTGATAAGAAGTGTTTTTGTCTGTTACGATGCTGCCAACCGATAATAAGACCTCGTCATGTAAATTACCACTTAAGCCATAAGACACTGACAAATAGACTAGTTATTGCTCGCCACCACTGGCTGACGACGACAAATTCCAATCTATCTAGTCTACGCCGGAAGAACCTTCAAGATTAAAAATACGACTTAAAAGCCGCACTGTTTAGAGAAATCAACTCCCACTGTTTGCAGTCCGCACCTGTGGCCCAATGGAATACTGGAAATGACTTGAGCAAAATCGAGCTCGAAAAGTAACCTGACGCATCAGAGTGCGTGAAGAATAAACAGTGGGGAGACCCCGTAGACCCAGACAGTGTGCGTCGAAAAATCAAAATTTTGACGACCATTACATAATACTGTAAAGAAAAAGCCTAAATCTCATTAATGGCGAGTGAGCTTGAGGGTTCAGGGCACGTACGTGGCAGACATCATGGTTGGCAGAGACTATACTCATGACTTCGCTTTGAGTTTACCAAGACAACACTCTAGTGAAAAACCTAAATTCGCGATAAAAGCGACAGATTCTGGAAAGGAAAAACGGATTCTAAAAAATTACCGGCACTGTGGGACAGATGGTGGTATCTCCCAACTACGAGATTTAAAGCCATCGAGCCCACTCAAGGTCACGTATGTCGTGCCGAAAATGAGGTGTGCAAGATGCCGGGACAAATAATATGAACTAAAGATAAACTTGTCCGTCAGATTGAAAAGTTGAAGTCTGTAATAAGGCCCCCAGAAAGATGTTAAGTGACGAGGTTTTGACAGAAGGTCATGGCTCGTTAGCCAAATCAGAAAAACGCAACCTTGGTATACGCGTGGTTTTTACATCGAAAATTGACGTAGCTAAAGACACAATGGGTCTGTAAAAAGAACGCGCGGGTTGGTCACTTTCGATGGTCCCCTGATTTTTCTGGAAGTCGGGAACTACCGAGGACGGGGGAGAAATGGCGTAATACTACGTCAGATGTAGAAGAGGGCAAAATAAAAGGGAAAGTATAGGACTATCGTAGGAGAGATATGAATCCGAGTAAAGCCTACTAGTGCAAACGAGGAAAAAAGTGTCGAGCATCAGGAAAAGTATCTGGTGTTAAATCTCGAGTTCATTATCAGAGACACGCAGGAATCAACAAAATGAGCTGCTTGAGTGGAAAAACCAATCAATCGACTACGTCTTGCACCTATGATTGGCTGAGTTGACCATGGTGGCAGTCACCAACCATGAATTAGGTCTTAGACCTCGGCTGATGTGGGGTGAATCTCAACGAATTTGCTGATCAATAGCCAACTCGATCCCCCTACACCGATCAACTCCCAGATAGTCTTTCATTCTGTTGCCACGTTAATAATTAGATAAAATTCTGACGCAAGGTGATGATTTGCGCTACGTGGCTCAAGATTATGAAATTATTCACCTTGCCCTACGGACGTACGAAAAGAAATTGCTAGTAGGTAAGCATGGCCGCAGACTTCGCTTATTACGGCTTAAGGAAACCGACTGGCGGCAAATTCATGCCCTTCACTAATCTGTCTCCAGTATGACAAGGGTGAGATACATCAGGTCAGTCTTATCGTATAAGGCTTTGCGACAGAGGTAAAAATCGTGGGTAAATAAACCTGATGCGCCGCATAGGCAAGTAAAGTTTCGGACCCGGTAAACATAGACCATAATTAGCAAAGAAAACAACGAAACGTCATCCAACGTACAAAGGACGAGGGGGACGCACCTGAGGACAAACTTTACCATGCGGGAATTTAAAAAATCTACAAAATACACACAGACACACATACAAACACGGCTACAGTGCGCACATACATTAAAGAAAAAACCCGAAAATCCATTCCGAGTGAAAGGCGAGAGCGCGGAAATTTTAATGCAACGGATGCCTGCAAGTCAAGTCAACAAGCAGGGGCGACAGCGTACCAACACAAACAGTAAGAATATACGTAGCGGTGACCGCTTGTGAGAGCAACAAGTAAGCATCGGGGAATGTTGAAGGACCGGTCGAGGGAAAGGGGTATTAAGGAATTCCGTAAAATTATCGGAAGTTGGTGAGCGACAACAGAAAAAGTGGCTACAGGGCGGCGCGGGAAACATGCAAACTAGCCCATGAGAAGCAACTGATAACTTAAGGAAAACAAACTGGGTAGCGCAGAGGGTAAATAACACTGAATTGCGGTTTAGAGAGGAAGAGCGGGGGATGGCGGGGGCGGGAAAGGAGTTGTGCTATTTAAACGTACCCTTAGTAAAGGCTACATTGAGTATGTCCACCAGCTCATCGGCGGTGATTTGCCCATCAGTGCCGGACACCTTGATAAAGGCCTGGCGGAGTGCTTCCACTTGGGCCGTGTTGAGCGCAGGAGGAACTGCCGAAGGCTGAGAATTGGAACAAGGAAAAAAAGAAAAGGCGTCGATAAAAAGTCCCAGACGAGAGGGACAGGGAGATACGCTACACTGGTATGCAATCAAGACGGCCAGCAGATATTGTATTTGAGAATAAGGCGATCATAGCATGCAGTGTAATGAAGCAGAGAGTCTAAACCCAAACACCAATCAACAAGGAATGGAGCTCGAGCAGATGAAAGGACCTCGCAGATGCGATAGGGTCTACATCAGCAAGACTGATAGGTTTGGAATAGTGGTAGTAGAGAGTTTGCAAAGCCAGAAACGTGGTAAGTGATGGGTATAGATGCACATAATTTTAGACGTAGGTACATATTTAAATAACTCACTGGTAGGGCTCCCCGAACAGGCTACACCACTGCTATGCTAGACCGAAAGAGGAGCCCACACTAGCCTATGACACGTCTTATTTGGACTGCGATGAGGTGGCATGAGGCCTTGCCCATTGCCGCACAGACGCTTTCCAACTTATCTTTTATGGCCGTTTCGTGCGAGGTGGAGAACCAGGCGAAGGTGACTTTGTCGGATACCGAACGCACACCAATCACTAAGTTACACACCGTCTTCTCAAAAAATATCGTCGGTGAGAGAAGACAGTGAGACGAGAGTTGCGCTAGTCTGGTTCCCAGCAGAGAAATTCACACATAAGTATCCCGAGTGCCCTTTACCGGACGGCGATGGTCGCAAGGTCTGTGATGAACGAACTACCATGTGTTAGGCAGACTGCGATCCTCGGTCTGAAATCGCCGAGACATATACCTCAACATAAAATGCACATGGTTGTTGTCCTCACAGCGTTTCTCCACGGCGAGGAGACTTGGAGAATACCAAGGTTAAGCGAGAAGGCGGCACTCAAAATGCCTTCAAAAGATACAAAAGACGAAGCATCAAGAACTGATCCCAAGCACTTGGCTTTTGGAGTACGTTAGCAGGTTGAACACCTCCGCCACGTTGGAGCACATAAATATGCGAGTGAACGGTCGCGTTGTGAGGATGACAGATGAAGGCGCCATGAGGCTACTCTTTTACGAAAACATCGCTAAGGATCCTCGCGCTGTGGAAACCCATTTCGACTGACCTAACTGAAACACACAGTTACGCTTTATACTGAGGCTAATGGAACATCTTCTTCTCTATCGTGGGTGGGATCTCCACCAGGACGGAATGCATAACCGCCGGCGGAGTAAACAGTGTGTTAATTGGTCAGACACGTGTGAATCAATCGCAGCATGACGGGAGGACCAGTACCTACAGCCTCGTCCAAAGCCCACCACGCCAGCCTCCCTTGCGCCAACGGCCTCCTCTTCCCGTTTAAGACATCTATTTTATGAAATGGGAAGGTCGATAAGTTAAGTGTTGAGAGGCTGACTCGATTGCCGGAACAGGAGCCGATTTGCACGAAAACCTAAATCAGTAGGAAAATAGGAACCGACAAGAAGGCAGTTTTGAACTTCAAATATAGCGGAAAAGCTCAATTGAGTGAGGTATCACACATGCTCTGCAAACTCCGTCGTATAAATTGCGCTGCATCATAATGACTTAAGTCCGGCACCGACAGTCAAACTATTTTCTGTCGGCACACAAAGGTTGGCTAGAGAAGACGGCGACAGTATAATGGAATCATTGGTTTGAATAAATTTTGCAATGTTTCATGCGGCCACAAGTGTGGTTTATCGCGCAAAATGGATTTTGGAAATCACGATTGAACGACTTTCAGATTTACAGACAAGGACAGTCAACTATGAAACTTAAAGACTCTCTGTCGGGCTAATAAAATGCAGGAATTAAAAAACCGATGAGTCAACTGCGCGTGCTGTCAATTACATTAGTCGCGAAAAAGGGTCCATTTGACTGGCTTGACTGACACTAATCCGACTTAAGGCGAGTTAGAACTTGTCAGTGCTCAATGCAACTTGCCTTTTTTGCATGATAAGATTCCAGAGCATAATTCAAAAAGTATGGGTCGGCATGCAATCAAACTTCTGATTAGTTGAGGGGGATATGGTTGCACAGAAGACCACAACAATATAAAGACCGATACCAAAGCGCTTAAGACATGGAAGTGTGGCGCCAGAAAATGTTAGCGGGCACGTAAAGAACAGACGTTTTGACGCCTCTAACTCTTTTGGAGAGCGTTCAGTGGTTATATAAGTAGTCAACTGCAATTTACTACCACATTCGAAAAAAGAACTTACCTTCTGCTCTTTTCCAGTCTTATAGAAAAAAATTCGGAAAACGTAAAGGTTCCAAGAATTGATTACTACACATGAAACTTAAATCAATACCCTACGATGATAGTCATTAAGATTTCCGGTAGATGTGGACAGATGGAAAGCAACAAAATTAAACAGCCTCTGTAAGAGCTTTGATGTTACGGCAGAATGTTACATAGTTAATTTGCATTCAAATAGTAGAAGACTGCTGAAACTGGAATAATTATTCTTTCAAGTGTCAATGTGCTTGCTGCAACAGTGAGAGCAACACGCCGTCAACGTCACCGTTATATTTTTACAAGAACAGAAGTCAGATTTTCTAGAAAAATTACTCGAAGAGGATTTCACCAAGCCTACAGGAAAGTCCTTAACGCAACAGTAACGTAAAAGGTAGGTAAGCGGTTTTAATCGACGTGCACTCCCGTGCACCCACATGCTCAAATACCAAGACTAGGAAGAAAACATCGTTAAGTAGAAAGCGAAGTTAACAGAAAGTGGTTAAGTTCATCTAGCACAAAGCAAAGTTCCTACTGCATGCGCCGTGGACTTTGCTTTAAAGCGCTGGCTGAACCCGAGTTCATGGAGTCGCCACGACCTTCCGCATGACAGTGTCTAAGCGTACACCGTTGTTTGGATCAAAGGACGCAGACACAATGTGGTTACGGAAATTATAGGATTCTTGAAGTTTCGTTACGCCAAAAGTATTACAACCTAGGAAGCATGAGAAGTATGAATCGCTACGGAAGTAAATTGAGGGTGCGTTGACAAACAAATGAACACGAGTGAGTAAAAGAAAAAAAAGCTTCCTGGGGAGGGAAAAGCCCATAAATGGTTATGAAGGTGACGGAGCTCTCAGAAGACCCTAATAGGGCCACGTTTCCAAAAGCAGAAACGCTTGGAATCACGGAGAGAACCTTGGAGAAGCAAGTACTCCAAAGTATGTAAGACCGGCTTCGAAACCCACAAGTGTGCTTTCTATAGACAAGGCTTGGGGCGTGAAGTGGCCTAGGGTTGGAGAACTTTCCGCCAATAAACGGGGAGAGGGATCAGTGGAAATTACCACGAGACTGATGGCCGTCCCGGCGGATGGGCGTTGGTAGTTCAGCTATTCATAGGTCCAAAATTTGGTAATACAAATAACTCTCCCCTGATTTTAACATTTACTCGGAGCAATAAACAACGAATTGTGTTAAGCATGCAAGAAACATTTCAAAGTTGGACTGGTGCTGTCCTACAATAATTACGGAGTGTTAATTCGCGCGAACAGTTAAACAGATAATGTCAACCCTGGCGTGGATGAACCGTCACCAAATCCGTCATAAGGTCACCTAGGAATGAAGGATGGAATGCAATTCGTTTTGGGCAGCATTCGAAGAAGGTTAAGTCGACACTCATAAAAGTGTAGGATTAAGTCAGTAGAAGTTAACCATAATGCGAAGACTAATCTTAATAGGACTAGTGCTCATCTCCTATGGATGAGTTATGTCAGTTAAGCCATTTTAAGACTGTGGGTTGACACTACGAGTGGCTTACCTTTGATTTCTTCTTCTACTTTGAACAAAAACCAGCAGTAGCTTGAAATAGTAGGACTTGTCGTAGTACGCAACAACACTGACTAATTTCGGTAACAATTCCAAGATGTGAACTTACAAAGTTTACTGATCGCATATCAGCAGTCCTGGTGGGTAAGTAGTTTCATGAACCATATGAGGATGTTAGCAACGTTGGTGGAAACAAATTCAAACACAAAAGAAGGCAGTGTGTTTTCAACTAGTGGCGCTGGGAAGGGCACTATGAAGGATCGAAAAAAGACTGGTTTTTCACAAAAAAAACCAATCAGAAGTTTGTTTTCCTCATCAATGGAACTGTTAAGGAACTGTTAATATTGCATGTATTGAACTTTTTGAGTCCTGAACCGAATTCGACGTGTCGATCTAAACAAGCGCAGAGAGCAATTGAAGTATGCTTTCCTCCAAGGAAAAAACGTGGCTCACCCAGTCTCCTGTACGCTGGCGAAACTGTCTGTCTGAATATGTCAGTTTCATTGCCTTACATTCGAAACACTATGAAGGGGATTAGTTAAAAACTACAGAAACTCAATCGATTTACACAACCGGGAAATACATGCCATGAGACAGACCGTAAATGCTCGTAACCGCCCAACCTAAGGTTCGGGAGACAATAACTTGTTTGGTGGTGTGTCTGAGTGCAAAATGAAGAGTCAGTGGCCCAGGTAAATCTAAATGCAAACATTTTCGGGCGAAAAATACTTTCCGATATCGTCTGACCTCCTAATTCATTACGTTTTGATGCTTTCCGATGATGGTAGGGGTCATCTTTCACAGGTCCTATGTGTCTCTACGCCAGGTGTTTTCCTTTAAACTTTCATAATATCCCCACGCGCGGCTGGCAAAAAAGTCGGGAGCTCATTCAGTTTGAGCAAACTGCGAAAGCGGCCACGACAGCCCAGCCGAAAGGGTATCCGGTCCCACAATAGTAAAAAGACGAAGTTAGAACCTTTTCGCGCGGGGATTTGTTTGCTGGCTGTTATTTTCGGTGTGTACACTAGGCCTAGAATGCAATTGATCTTTTGTCCGGCGAGAGACTAGTCGCAGAGTCCAATGGTATTTGTTTGGATACGCCAATTCCAAGGGCGCCTGCGCCCAGCGTCTGCACACAGGCTGAAAAACTCATAGCTGAGGTTTCGAGACATCTGCCGACGTCGTCGTCGCCGCCGCCGCCACCACCCCACCAAGCGTGATAACGCTTTGTTTGAATGGTCGGCGGGCGTTTCGACCAACCAGTGTGTGCAAATAAGTCGACCGACTGGATTGTTAACCACTGGCAGTTCGCGCAACGCAGACAACAATTGAGACGTGTGCGCTAGCTGATCGCGCACGAACCCGCCTTCTAGATGCTCCGCTGGTGGCGGCAGGACGAGTCGGTGAGGGCTTCACGCTGAGAGTAAGGAGAAAAACAGTATCCCTCTTTGGTCACGCAATCGCAAGTGATGCGCCGCGCAGAAACCATCTCGTTAGCAATGCTAAAACTTCACTAAACGCTTCCTTCCAAGTCGGAGGAGCGGTCTCAATGATCCAGTTGGCTTTGACTGTCTGTCCGTAGTCATTATCCCTTGACCTAGTCAGGTTTAACTAGCTCTTGAAGGTATCCCAAAAGGGACAACTAAGTTGCCTGTCAAACGCTTGTTTGATAGGTTCAGATAAACGACAATCTAAGTTCACGTCACAGTTGAGCTAAGATGAGAAATAAACATACCGCGGGTTCTTCCATGCCAATTTTCACATCCATTTGTCTGGAATATAAAAAAAGTTTATCAGAGTGACAGCATTTAAGGCGTGAAAAGTCAGCAATTCAGATCTACCCTCCAAAAGCCTTTGTCCAGAAGGCGTAATAGTGGGATTTCAGATACACTTTTCTTCGAAAATCTGCAAGGTATCAATACGAGGGCTACGTTCATGATTATCAGGAACGCATGATTAGTGGCTGTCCGCAAAACGGAGAAGAGTTGCAGTTTTACGCAAAGGTGCCTGGTCGCGTTAGTCAGTTTATGGTCCGCCCTAGTAATCATACATGCCCATGGGTGCAAGCTGGCATATAATTACCATAATTTCTGACGACAGGCATTTAAGTTCGATACCTGAAAAATAGGAACAAAAATGCGCCTATCCCGTGAAAGCTTCTCTTCCTTCTGAGTTCTCGTGAGTTACAGCAGTGCAGTCGCATCCAGGCAAGAAGGCCTTGTGGACAAAATACTCACACACATCGACATTTACACCTGTGACAAAACAGATGACACTGGTTAATTTAATCCGGCCTGATCCGCAAATAAAAGAGGTTAACTGTGTGCCCGCCGCACAAGCCACAGCCTCGGCAACCCATAGGTGAGATGCCAGAATAGCCCTATGAGGAAGGTCCAATCCCGCTGTTCTTTCAAGGAGTACGGACCTACTCGGAAGGATCCTATAAGGCACACGCGACAAAGCATCCGTAGTCAAAAGAGAAATGTCATTGTCTTACCCCTTTTATGGTGTTTAGTCCTAGGAATTTCTGCAAGACTCTCAGACGAAACACCCATGGAGTTTTTTCATACATTTGCAAATGCGTTGTCTAATAAATCATCTGTAATCATTTCCAATTATGACTTGAGGTGGCAGGATTACAAGTATTACTCGTCACTAACCAGAAGAAGGTCAGTCAGACTTTTGTTATAATAACTAATAAGTCCCATTCTGCTTAAAAAGTACGAGTTGGACAACCTGCCGCATTATTGGACAAAACACCCCTCGAAATAAACATTCAAGAGGAGTAAACAGTAAATGCACGACATCTGCCCATATTAGGGGGCAGAAAAAAAATCTCAAGGACATCCATTCATACATCAGTCGGTCTATTTTAGGCATTTTCGTTGCAGAGGTTAATCAGACAAACAATATGAGCGTAGTAAGCATAACGAACAAAAAATGAATCAGGGACAATTGTTTCAAACACAACTTCCCAAAGTAAACTAGTTCAATTGAAGACAAAAGATCTACCCACAGGATGCTGAAGCAGTACATTTAACGCATAGTTTTGATGCATTGAGGAAACTCTGTTTAGTTAATGTTACAACAAGGAATTATTGGAATTACAAGGAAGTAAAGACAATGTACACATTATGATAGTGGGCGCTCACCGATCAGGTTACGTAACATGCTCGTTCCGTTGTGCCTTGGGGCTCATACTTAAACCCTCGCAGGCAGTCGCACAGCGACTAGTGATATATGTTGGAAAGGTAATACCGACAAAGACAAGGGAAACCGGAATGGCCATTTCTGGCTTATTAGCCGTCATCAGCCAGTCATACCCAACCCCAAGTGTGGATCACTTGAGATTCGAACCCGGGATCTTTGGTCATGGAGTTGAACGCTCTACCATTGAGCCACGGACCCGTTGTCCTGTC
>CACRXP010000620.1:58077-110572 GCA_902702965.1 Spirometra erinaceieuropaei | reverse complement strand
GGTGGCAGGATTACAAGTATTACTCGTCACTAACCAGAAGAAGGTCAGTCAGACTTTTGTTATAATAAGTAATAAGTCCGATTCTGCTTAAAAAGTACGAGTTGGACAACCTGCCGCATTCTTGGACAAAACACCCCTCGAAATAAACATTCAAGAGGGTAAATGCTTTTGTTCAGGACAGCCTTAAGCCCCTAAAATTGCCCGGAGAGGGTATCCGGGTGCTGGAGCAAACAGTAAATACACGACATCCGCCCATATTAGGGGCCAGAAAGAAAATCTCAAGGACATCCATTCATGCATCAGTCAGTCTATTTTAGGCATTTGCGCTCCAGAGGTTAATCAGACGGACAATACAAAGGCAGTAAGCATAACGAACAAAAAATGAATCAGGGACAATTGTTTCAAACACAACTTCCCAAAGTAAACTAGTGCAATTGAAGACAAAAGATCTACCCACAGGATGCTGAAGCAGCACATTTAATGCATAGTTTTGATGCATTGAGGAAACTCTGTTTAGTTAATGTTACAAAGAGGAATTAATGGAATTACAAGGAAGTAAAGACAATGTACACAATTCTGTGGTGTAAGAAAACATGTGTCGTGAGTTTTGCCGGCCGCTTGTGCAACCCTTGTTTGAGATTTTTAAACGGCAGTCCCTCCCTCAAAATTCGTCTACACTTCCTGGGAGTTACATATAGCTCGCTAAAAAGCGCCTTCACTATACGGAGCCTTTCCGTCAATGCCACTGCAGGAACCGAAAAGCCTATGCATTTTCGCAAATGTGTCCCCGACCTACTTTCCACTTCACTGCGGTTAAAAGCCATATGTGGACAAGCGTTTTCTATTTTGATTTCCTAACTAAGCCCCCCAGGCGGAAGTGTGGTTCATCCCTTGGTTCAAAATTTGCCCGAGTTATTTTTCCTACGAATTACGACGGCAGTAGGGCGCATGCGAACTTATTGTCGGTTGATACTCATTCCGGCATCCCTCCAGGGAAAAAAAGAAAATTTTGGAATGTCAGAACTATAACCTGCTCCAGAAGAAGTGTTTTACCGATGTAGTATTTGCTGGCTGAATAGCAGCATCGGCACTTATCGAAGCAATATCAATCTGCAGACTGATGCAGCGATCGCGAGTTTAAATTAAGCGCCCGGCCACAGGGTTCGCAAGCCTACTAGAACGACAACAGCTAGACAACAGCTAGTCACCAACAATCCGGCAATAACAAGTTTATAGAAGAAAGGCGGTCCGGGTCGTTAGGAGGGCCGACTGAATTGCTACTTGTTTGCATTAACTGAATGCTATGGACAAAACAGTTAGGTTTCTGTGGGCATCCAGCGCAGAAGGTTTTTGGAACCACATGCAACTTTCCCTTCTAACTTCCAATTCTCGACATGCAACGAGTTTCTTGGGCGCCAAAACACGAAAGTGGCCTACAGGGTGGCAGAACAGTCAACTGGCCTTACGCGGCTAGCAATTTCTGCTCGTGCTTCTGTTTATGCCCAATGGGCACCTATAGGGATTTTCGTATTTCGTTCACGTCCCGCGCGACAGCCTTCCGGTCAACGCATCGCAATCTATCCAGGTCGAAATGGGAGCTGCGGTGGGTGTTGAAGTGCAAGATGTTGAATGAATCAGACCTGCAGGTAAGGTGGTGGAATTTCGAGGGCGAAGCAGTGTGCTGCCAATAAATGAAACCGGAGGTCAGCTCCACGGAGAGTTACGCCGGTAGAATAAGGTTACACCGTCCGGTAAATGTGTCAGACGAAAAGCGAATCAAACGACGGGGCCTGTAAATGCACTTTCTAGTCCACCTGGCCCGTAAGGGAGACAAGAGGGAAACGGTAAACGTGAACGAGGTCATCATAGTGCGGGTTCCAGGTCATATTCCTAACCACCCCTTCTCGAATGACTGTTTTGGTAGGGACCAGCGACATCGGCAACATAACTGCCTTCACCTTACGTTGCATCCCAGTACTTTCAATTTTCCTACTTTACTTTCTAGGGATTTCGTCGGTGCATTAGCTAGCAGTCTAGAAGTAGTGATTTACCTTCATGTTCATCGCCGATGATGATTGTGAATCAGAAATCAAACAAAAAACCACAACTCTTCGAACCTCACTAGAAAGCCAGTATTTTTAGGGTACCCTGTAAGTAGCTTCGACAACTGAAACCATGGTGGAGGGAATGACAACAAAGATGGCCGAGACGAGAAGAGTCATCCGTTGATCACAAACCAACCCCAAGCAAGTAAAAGCTGAGATTCAAACTGGAAAACAGTTACTTGAGGAGCATCTGATTAGAATGCTCCACCTATTGAGCTATGGCTTCCGGCCTTATGGACTGCGATAAAGAATATAGAAAGGAACACAGAAAGAAACCCTTCGTTGATCCGCCGGCAGGGGCAAACATACTCCCTTTGTCTTTGGGTTTGTTGTACGATGATTGGTGTGTCTGACTGGTAAACGGAAGATAAGCTAAAAATGGCCATTTCAGTCTTCCCGTCTTCTTTCTACACTAGCTGCTCCCCACTATGCGACCACCTGCGAGTTGGAAGTTCAGGGAACAGCAGAAGATACATGTTCCTTCATGCAAGCGCATCGGTGAAGAGAGATTTGCGCGTGACTTTTAATTACACATTCCAACGACCAACCTACTTGTGTAAGCACTCAAAAGCATGGAGAACGTGGATTTGGGAAACAAGAAAATTCCAGCGCGAAGTTAAAATTCAAAATTCGCCCGCGGTTGAAACAGAGCTTAAAGTTGAAGTTGAACTGCGAATTAGCTATGCTCTCCGACCAGTAGATACCATGTAGGTCCCTACTTTGTTTTGTAATTTCTCATAGTTCTGTGACGATAGTATTTTCTTGTCAAACTCCTGAACGAAGCCTCTTGGCTTCAAATAAGGTGCCGTGAGTCCATAGGTTAGTTTATAGTTAAAATGGGTGGTAAGTAGGACGTACTCGCTGGTGCTGATTTTTTCGGAGAATATTCTCAAAACGAAGTCTGCTTGCTCGTTCTTCTGGAAGGTTGATGGCACAATCACATAGGTTCCCGGTGTCAGACGGAAACGGCCCGAGACTTCGCGTGAGTTGATGAACGCGTTCGACCTCGCCACTGCTGCATTGTACTTGAAAAAGTTCATGTCCAAAGGACCGGCATGCTCTTCTTTAAGCTAATGTAGATGTAAGAATGCAAGTTATGAAGACGATGATGCGATGACTGGAGCAAGAAATTTATTGGCCTGACGTTTCGGATTCTTACTCGAATACATAATCTGAGACATTCGCAGGTAAAGGTGAAAGTTATATTGGGCAGAGATATATACCGAGCCTAGCCAAAGAAGTGTCGACAAAAACGCAGTACTGAAAACAAAGAACCTTCTACCAGGCATGATAGGAGCGACGGGTACCACAACTGCCCCGAAATGGGTGCAGCAGTGACTTGTGGACGACATTGTTTGGGATGAAAAGAAATTGTGCGGCGTCCAGCTTGATTTCCTTTGCCCATCGTGATCGACTGGCATGACAAAGCCAAAACGATTAGAGATGGGTGTGTGTGCAGGGACTTACAACGTTCAATAGCTCGTCTACCGGTGTCTCACACGACCGGTTCTCCAGTTTCACATGCACCAGGCCCCAATATGGAGTCTCAGGTCTCGCATATGTGTCGCAGGGGCTGTGTTAAGCAGGAGCCATTAGAGTCTAACCCTCGTTACAAGGCAGAACTGAGTTATCTCACCAGTTGGCAACGCTCCAAGCCGCGATTTCTATTGCGTCATGACAGTTGCGGAAGCAAAGGACTTATGATAGTGGGGAAGACACTGAGTTGCCTTGAGTATGCATTTCTCCTCACTATCGGACGTTCGCTCTTCTCTGTCCCATGCACTAGTGGCCTGTTCAAGCCTTTCGGCCGACTGGTAATAATAGTGGATTCAGTAGCTGGAGTGACACGAGCATCCGTCTACAGCATATCATGCGCATGCACAGTAATAGTTAGGAGCTCAAGCAGACTCGACGAAGCTCACCTAATGCATGACATGAGCCAGTGTGGTCGCTGTTTTGGCACGACATAACAGCGCTGGAGCCCCCTGGAGGTGGGCCTAGCAGGCATAGACGTGGATGTAAACGTCCAAGAAACTAGCATTGGTAAATAAGTGGCTCCGCACGCAAGGACTGAGGTGAGGATAAGGGAGCTGCGATGGGTTATTGCCACAGGCTAAAACGGCGACCTTTAACCAGATTTCTAGAGCATATGGATGAGCCGCCAGATTGGAAAAATAAATTATGTGGAATATGGTGTTTTTTGGTCATCCCGTCCGAAAGCAGTTGCAATACTGGTCATCATCGGTGATGGGATTCGTTTCAACTTCTTCCTCCATGCTGTCCCCATATAGCCCCGTTTGTTTGCAGAAAAGTGCTTGGCTCAATCTGGTGGGCTCCTTTTACATGCGTAGATGGTACGGCTGAGCAAGCTAACAGCCGGACAGCTAGAAAAGAAAAAACTTTGAAGGGACACAAACTGCTCTCTGCATGAGGCTCAAGGGAGCGAGATGTTAATTCCACGTCACTGAAGCGTAACACTTTCTGCACTGCTTGGCAACTCCGGTTTAATTCATGACACTGGAGGTCTTGTTATCCCGCAGCTCCATCAGCGTGTAGTATTTTCTTGGACAAAGAGCACGACGCAGGGAAAGGGCAAATTGTCAACAGCCGGTATAGACATCAAGACCGCAACGGTGCCCGTCGAAAATATTAAGAGAATGACAGCTCCGTGTGATCAGACTGAACACGCAATCAGACCGCCGGTTCAAGTTAAAACGAAGGCAGTTTCCGCAACTTCGGACCCAACATTCTATTCTGTGGTCCTTGTCCGACTGGAGCGAGATCCTAGAAATGGATATGAGACTAGTCTGCAGACCAAGTCGAGAACCTACAAAGTTTCCGTCGAGACAGTCTCCTTGTATGAACGTTAGTCATGGACAGTGGGAGCAGAAAATACGGATCTCGAAAATGTATTCGATCCGCGGTGCTTGTCCTCCGCTTTTCGAAAGTCCCTTTCAGAGCTTAACTCCGAAGAACGCCTAAATAGTTGGTTTGTAATGTAACAGGGATGTCATCTAGCCTGTGGTCAAACCTAGTCGGAGGCGGCGTCGACAGACGGAACGTGACGAAGGCTGATCTCGACCACACAGGCCGTGTCTAGTGTGTCGACGAGCCAAACTTTGATCGCGATTCTTCAACCAATAAAGGAGATGGTTCGCGCTGTATGCAATCTGCAGCACGGAGTCAGGTGAATCAGTCATGACAAATGCCGACACAGGAGTAAGTCATCTCAGGCGAAAGACGGCCTATATGGGTATTTGAAATTTGGCCCGACGATTACAGTCAATCAGAATAAATGTAATGCAAACCTACCCTTGGACAAAGCAGCACGGGACATGCCAAAAGAAAAATTAAGCTAACAAGTCAATGGTGCCCGAAAAGATCAATATTCCTAGCAAACGCATGCACACAGGTAGACAGGACACGTGCAAACATACGCCAAAAACACTTGACTTCAAATATCGCGATTTTATTTACTAGAGTAACTTAGAACGCGCTTTTTTACTGGCTGCGCTCACAATACTTCAGAAAGAATAGATGTTGACTCGTCCAGGCCACTGGCACATGACTGAGGGATGAGAGTTGGCTTGATTCAGCGTTTTGTTTCCAAGACATAAACAACCGAACGGGCCTGAAAAGTTTTCAGATGACAGGGAAGCCCGAAACTACTCAGCGCTGCCGGTCAGGCTGCAATGGCGCCCATTAAACGGCCTTCATGACATTCACCCATGTGAGATTCGACACGCCATTTTTTTGAAGTCGGGTTTGTGTGCAGAAAAGGATCAGGGTCCCGTGTAGTTCGTGTAGATAAGCTATTCAATTCTGTCAGACAATTTGTCCAAGCCCACATTCAGCTACCTCAGCTCTATCTTGCCCCTAGAACACGTGGGGTGTTAGAGTGGAGTGAGGTAAAGGCCGGAACGGAAGTCCGCTTCACAGATCACCCTGAGCCCATTGCAGAACAGTGAAGAACCTCGTCGTCTGCAGGGGACAAACTGGCGTGCAACAAGAGTAGCAGCAAATAGAATATTTGCACTTAACGGCTTAGAATAGCAAAGGGATGCGGTTTGGTCCTGTAATTTAAGGCAGCAAACAGTCAAGCACTCAACGGGCACCGAAAGCCTTTTGCTTCAAGATCAATATTACGCTACACAGTTGCCACCGAGTTTCATCGTAATTACTTTTCATTGGAAGAAAGTGTGATAGCAAATGTAGCTTGCAAAGCGATAGACGGCAGGTATGATCTACAGACAACTTACGGCGTAGACCATAAAACCTATTGTGAGGAGTTCCATCCCCTGCTTCCGCATCTTTCTACGGTCCTTTTGCATTAAGCCGATAATCAAGGTGCCTTTGTCCTCGTTGTCATTTTCATCGGCGTCTTGTACCTGCACTCGGTACTGCGGATTGGTCCAGAAGGTATCTGACAAAAGCAGCGTACAATGGAAGAAAGATGGGAAGCAAACGGATGTATGTAAACAAAAATGTGGCAACTTTTATTTCATTGGGAAACAACCATTTATAAGGGGATGCTCTAGGTTTGGACTACTAATGAAATCAAAAGAAAATACGCTGCACTTCTGGTTCTATTATAGGATTTAGGCATTCTTCCCTTCTCCGGTGAAGACACTGCGGTAAGGGCTCAAGTACCTGGCAAACAAGTATTTTCTGCCAAAAAGGTGATAATCACACTTTGACTATTAGGGCCTAGAAGGGGGTCAACTCACCTAAGAAGTTTCGACAGCCGCCAGCGTTGACACCAGGCTGCCAAGTGCCATGCTCGACTGTCATCTGGAAAGTAATTCGATCTGACCCTGGACCGCTATCCAGCGATTGAGGACCAAGGTGGCAAATTTCCAGCTTCTCGAACTCCCGCACAAAGTCGTCATAACACATCCTAGGAACAAATACCGCATATTTGGTACACCATTATGACGGGAATAACGTGTAAGTTAAAACTAGAAGCTAGTTAGATCCAGATGTACTATATCATGGAATGTTAGCGGTGAAATGCCTAATCAAACAGCACGAGATCAGGACGTTTGCCAATGCTGTTTATAAAGTGGACAACTGGCCCACATCCACTGAAACGTTTCATGAGCCCCGTATGATATCGTCTTAAGAGAGTATAGAAATTTCTGATTATTCGTATGCGAAAAGTATACAGTTTGTAGTTCGTAAATCCTAAATGCGAATGTAACGACGAGTGGGATTCAGGATTTTTCGGAAGTTTTTTAAACCGAAAAATGCCCTTCTTTCAAGTATTGAGTTTAAAGAAGACGAAATTTGTTACTGAATGAGTGCAAAAAAGAGTGTTTTCGGATGTTTTCTATGAAGAATGCTTGACTTTATAAGAGCACCGAAAATCTGTGCGAAAAATCCATACTACTCAAGTAATCATTCTTACGGAGTGTATTTTATGCAGGCGGCCGGAAGGAATCTCACTCAAAAACCGGCCTTCCGATGTGGCTGAAATGCCTTGGGATTCTGTTGTACGCCAATTATTATAACCCAACTTAAGTAATCTTTTCGAATTGAATACACATTTCAGAATTCCAGTTAAAATTTCATGGACTGCAGATCTACTGTACAATTGTGGGAGTTGGTCGGATTCCGTAGTCTAAAAAACAGCTGATGCCCCAGTCAGACAATGCTCATGTCTACGGAATGTTAACCGAAAGTTCTCTTGTTTCCTGCAAAGAGTGCAGAATCAACAGCGACGTTTTAGTGAGAAAGTTGAGGGATCACGGACGACTCCCGCAGTAGTCCCGCGTCGATAGACGTTAACATGAGACCTTATTTGCGGTCAGTTGATCATCCAGCATTCGAATTAACAGCTCTAACAACTGGGTCATGCTTACATGTCCAGATATTGCGTTGAGGTATGCGACAATTATTTGGGGGTAATAAAAGTCCATATTAGTAAAAACTGCACAGGAGATTGCGGGACAGTATTGGCTGTTGATAAACACACTCGAAAAATCGAAAGCCAGGACATTCATGGATATTGTTCCAAATTCCATGAAGGGTAGATGGGGCCTGCGGGAGCTAATGAGTCGTAGTGACGAAGCCTGGGGACAGGTAGCCAAACACACGTAATCGCAGTGTAAATGCACTAATTTTGGATTTTGATCGCTGTCGTAATGTCCTGAGATGCGGACTAAGTAAGAGACATTTCACTAAAGACGGATACAAATTAGTAACACATATTTTGACTTTTATATACCCAATGGCGGCAATTAATTCCTGGTTCTCAATGAGCCTTATGACATGTAGCACAGGCTTCCTGTGCTATGATAAGTCATGCTGACAAGATCATTCAGGGAGGCATGCGTTGGCCGTGTTGGAGTGAGCACGCAGGAAATTCGAGTCCGGAAAGTGCGTTGCCAGAATCGGCAGGCATTGATATTCATGACGTGCGCAGATACTGGCTGAATACTACCACCAAGTACACGGATTCAAAACTGCAGGCAAGCTACTTATTTGTCATCAAGATGATCACAAATTAAGACTACTTGGATGTCTTCACCGGACTGAATTTTTTGTTCATTGGGAACCATCCAGGTCAGAACTTATTTAGTGTCGAGATCTTTTCTGGCTAATGGTATCGGCAACAGAGTTCCGTCTACTCTTGGAGCGACATAACATGAAGTTTTCGAAATTAAGGTTTCTCAATTGGCCCAAGTTTTATAACGTCAATTTCAGGGTTTCCAAAGAAATGGCGGTTTGTGGCCCAAAGACGTCCTAAATAAAGGTAGGGCGGTGCGGCGAACAGGCTTATAAAGGCGGATCGTAATAGCTAACTTGCAACTAAGCTGAAGCCTTACGGGTCTGAAATAATGTGATCCGTCAGGCCGCAGTGGATGAAGGGTCAGTCGAAGCACGGCTATCGGCACGCGAAGACGCTCGCAATGGCATCGTCGATTAAACACAAATGAGGTCACTTTCCTACGACCTCAAACATACTAAGGTCAACCAAAAGGGTAAAAAAATGGCGGCTGTGATTTAGCGCGGACAGCAATGACGGCCAAACCAGAGGATGTAAATAAACAGGAACAACGCGAAGGTTGACGAAGCACATTTAGGCATAGTGACTATCGGGCGACTTCGGTTTGATGAAGGTCAGCTAAAAGGGTGCGGAAAGTAGGCGCTGAGATGGGTTTTGAGTATAGGCTGGTGAGGTGTGTGGTCCTAAGCAGTGACCCAACACATGAGATGGGCACAGTTCACTGAGTGTCGCAAGACTAGACTAACGAGTGAGCGGGCTGTGCAATTTGTCTTGGTCATTAATCTAACCCTCAAAAATAACCCAGCTAGGAAT
This sequence comes from Spirometra erinaceieuropaei, assembly GCA_902702965.1. Lineage (NCBI taxonomy): Eukaryota > Metazoa > Platyhelminthes > Cestoda > Diphyllobothriidea > Diphyllobothriidae > Spirometra > Spirometra erinaceieuropaei. Next base: position 101,146 of record CACRXP010000620.1, on the reverse strand, counting down.
TTCGCCTCAGAAACGCAATCACATTGATGGATGGAGTATGTTAGCGGTGGCCTACAAAAGCTGTGTGGGATGCAAATACACTAAATGTCCGGATATGATATTCAGCGGTGGAGCGGAAAAGCAGTATCCAGTGAGACTGATACCACGAGGGTTTGATCGTTTAAACCGCGCGAAATTGCGGCATTCGGTAGGGTGGGGTGTCTGAACCACATACATGCATGCATGCATATGGTGGGGGTGCGTTCACCGATCAGGTTACGGGACCTGCTCGTCCCGTTGCGCCTTGGGCCTCGCTCAAGAGCCATCGCAAGCGGCGGTCACATAGCGACCAGAGCGTAACCTGATCAGTGAACGAACTCCCACAGTACTTAGTATTACCGATCGCATCCGACAGGGTAAGGAGCCCATGGCTCAGTGGTAGAGTGTTTGACCTAAAAACTTTCGATGGCCAAAGAAGCTCGGATCGAATCCCAGACTGTTCAAACCTGGAGTTAGGTGTGGTTGGCTGAGGACGGCTAATAAGCCAGAAATTTCTGTCTCAGTCTCATTTGTATATAACGGCCTAAAAGGAGGGATCAGCGGTGCGAGCAGCTAAGAACCCGATATTCAGTTAAAGCTGATTATACTGCAAGTTGTCTGGCCACCACTCTTTTTCATCAGCTTGAAATAAATAAAATGGGTTGACGGTTCTGTAAGACCATACACACAGAGTACAGATGGGCGCACCAATGCAGGAGGAAACATTCGTCCCAGACGAGTAGCCGATAACGTCGTCCGTAATAAATGGCTCAAACCGGTTTGTGTTATGAGCACCGGTCCACCCGCCTTTTCTCATCCAAAGTTAGCAAGGGCAAATGAGATCCGGTCCGCCAAGTTCCACACACACATGGGTGGAACGATTTGCAGTCACTGAATGGCAACTGAAAATTCCTTCTATTGACAATTATATACAGAAGGCGGATATCGAAAAACCACCAGTCCACACCAGGTGTGTACTTATGTCTGCGTTTCTGGGCTAAGTGGTGGTGCGACTTATGATCAATTGAGTGAGGGTTAAATAAGCCAAAACAGCGCTGTCTCGATATACTCGCTTGGCTCTCGATACTCACCTTGAGATCATGCCCTAGTAAAAGTTCAGTCTAGTATTTGGCTGCCTGCTCGTTACCCTCGCCGCTCATTTTAATAATACATGTTTCAGAGTCAGTGAGTCGGTTTAAGTCTATTCTTGTAGGAATGAACAGGGTTTACTGACAAAATAGCGATTAGGCTTTCTGATGTTGATTACAGCATGCCACTTACTTCCGAGGTCGCACTTCACCTGTGTTAACAATGACGGCATTCAGTGAAATAGACGGAAACTGACCCAATCACATGCGGATAGTGACGAAATTATCCCACAAGTAACAGATCTTTTCAGCACTTTCCATAATTATTAGGAGACAAGTGGGCAGGGAGGTTGGGACCCAATTAAATTTTTGGCCTTTGATGCAGCGAAGCAAATATTTTAGGCACTACCAAAGGTCGTGGTTTTGTTAGATATTGATCTTGTGCATGCGATATCGTTAAAAATGAGAGCGATCTGTTCTGATAACATCAATAGTGCCAAGACGCATCAATGCTAAACAAGGGTTATCTAAGCAAAAAAGTGGAATCAAGCGACGAAAAAGTCGATCAGGCACACGCAACCGAATCAAATGACAAACGCCCAGACTATTCTTAACCATGTTTCACATGAAATCACGCACAAAAAGGACTGAGAGTCTGTGGGCGTAATCGATACCCACGAAAAGCCAAGAGGGTCTCTATCAACACACCGAGCCGACTTTAGGTGTGCTAGTACAGACACCAGACAGTAGATGTGCGGACAGCAAAGACGATAGTGCATCTGGCAGCGACTGCTGGGTTAGGCAGCCGCTAAAAAATCCGATTGGCGGGCCAGAACCTGGCGGTGCGTTGCTTGCGCAAACGCATGTATAAGTACGCAATAGTACCAGAAGAGAAAAGGCGAACGGACTGACCGTCGTAAGCGATGTATGCACGCACAGAAACACGCAGGCTCCCCACACGCTGCTACAGACATACATAAGCGCACGCATCGTACTCCTAATAGGCACCGCTATTGATCTCGTAGGAACAAAGTGAAGGGTAATTGTGGGGCTGCCGTTCGAAGAAGTGTTCAGGTGCAAGTGGAACTAGGATTCCGGGCCAAATACTGGCGTGTTCTGACGACCGCGGTGTAACAGTCAAGGTCACGACCGGTAGTAAGCGTCAGACCCCGCTTGACGCGACCTTAACTTAGCCCTGAAAGTACGCGTCAGTGGTGGCTGTTGCGGTGCTGTAGGAAACACCTGCGTAGTTGGAACGACTACAGTCAACTCATGATTGGCAATGCGTCAAAGCCGGCACGTATTCGCGTCACTTGCACTAATTTGCTCTTCCTCCGCCGGACTGGCTGACCGGTGATGACTAGCTGGCCACTGGATGGACAGATGCGTAAGCGCAGTTACAAAGGCGTCCGTCTGAAAATATGCCTCACTTCGCACCGGAGAGGTGAAAGTCTCGATGGCCAAGGGATCACTGCTGGAGACCAATAAATATTTCTAGATCGATGCAACAGAGCAGTATGACATAAAGAATCCCATGGCAAGCGCGCAATGAAATATGTTTCTTTATCCGCCACATTCGCATTAATAAGAACGCACTCCGCGCATGTGAGTACTTAGGATAAAAACATACTCGGGTACCGAAAGAATCAAGGTCGCATAGCCGACACACGGTCGGCCAAAGAACGGATCTCCCGTTGCCGTCGAGTGACTGAATGTACTTTTAAAGTGACCCAACAACACGAAGGGACGAGCACGCAGGCCCATTCAAGATGGCCGAGTTTATTGCGTGGTCCGTACAAGCCAAGGGGTTAATATTTGGCTGTCTCTATGAAAGAATTATTTTCTCGATATCACCATGATATCCGTCGAAGAAAAAAGTGCGGGAGACGACTGTGCTGTGGATGGTAGGCAAATAAAAGCATTGGAAAGTCGAATGCGTGCGTTAACCCGGAAGCACTGTTATGCAATGACTGGGACGACACGTAACAACCGACTATTATCAGTGGGCTGGGAATAGTGGCCCTGTTGCATAAACTTTCTGAGTTGTGCGTTGTAAGGAACTCGTATTTTTTGAGACTTGCAGTATGACAGTGGATTACCAGAATCTACCTGTACAGTGAGAGGCATGCTGGACAAACACGGCTTAATGGCATCAATACTGCTGGAAGTGCTGTTATAGAGCGGAAATCCTAAATGAAGTCACTTGAATGGGGTTGTGTGACTGTGTATGTAATGTTCGCTTAATGAGGTGAAGTTGTTTGGACCAACAAACCACTTTTATTACTGAGTAGGAGTGACAAGCGATCGCCGGACGGGATGAGCATCTCGATCATGAAGTATGATGTAGGCTCCATCCATGTTTGGGCAGATGTTCGAGAAGAGTGCTGATGGTATGCGCTATGCAAAGACACCGCGATCGCACCTGCTGGTATTAGGAGGACCAATTTTTCCAACGTGGCAATATTCTGTCCTATCCATACCACAACTTTCAAGTATTTCAGTCATCGGATGATTTTCAAAACCAATAATTTCTAGAACACCTGAACTGTAGATATCTAATTCAGGCTCGCCATGGTGAATGCCTGAGGTGTGATAAGGCAAGAACATATCTTATACCACATAGACATCCTGAAAGAACGGGTTGGAACTGCAGTTCTGTAGAGTATGTATACCTGGTATTAGTAAATGAGGCAAGCTACCATCCTGATATTCATTTAGCTTTTTTAGGTAGGTTGATCAATAGTAGGACGCAAAAAAGTGTGATGGTTATTTGATTTTCGTTGATTTAGCACGAAGGGGCTATTCTTCGGCAAACACTTGATGTTTAAAGCGGAAAGGTCCGTTTCCGGAACTAGAAGAGAGGAAAAGATCTCGAGGATCATTGCCCTATTAACCCGACGCGTTGAATGGAAAAAAAACAAGGTTGGCTGTCGGAAGCAGTATGGATATAGCGCCGCACACGCTTTGGTGGTCCCAGAGTCGAATTCGCTTACGAACCGCGACCATGCTCCTAGTGGCAAGGTCATCCACTCGGATTCTGTATCAAAGGCAAGGCGTCTTCCGACATGCAACTTTCTTTTTGCTGCGTGTCGTGACGTGATAGGCTCCCTGAATGTTGGAGGGACTCACTCGTCGACGCCTCCACTTTCCTAGAGTGCCGCGCTGCACTCCGAGTCAGTGGTACCGACTGGTTGCCTACGTGTACTTGTGATGCCATTCATTACTACTGGTTCGACCCGCTCCATGGCATAACACCAAGAGCGGTCGGCCAGAAATAGACCAATCTAGCCTAACTGCACCTCTGTTTTGTCTTGAGAATGAAGACCTACGGCCCATGTACGCAATTTCATACTGACTAGTGATCAGTGGCCGAGAATAATTGGTGAAAAATAAAAACGGACACTGAAATTGTCAGCCTGGACTTATCTGCCATTTTCCAGTGATACCACACCCCCATTCGCTGACGCGGTCGGAGTAGGAAGCCGAATCAGCGTGCCGCCGGGCAATACTTTCAGCCCTGCACTGCGGAATCATGTCACATGACTAAAGTCGCAGGTATTCAGCCATGCGAATAACTGCTAGGGCTACAAACTGTTACCTACAAGGCAAGTCCCGTCAATTCTCACACTGCAATCAAGACAGACTGGTGCATGTCACTTCTATGTGAATGAATACTTCCGATCGTAGGTGACATGATATGAGTCTGTAGTGCAGTCAGACCAATAGAGTTCTTGTCCCAGCAGTCGCATCTTCTCCTAGGTAAAAAGGACGTCGCACAGTGATCGATCGACGCGAGTTCTAACTTCAGGTGCGTCAGCAGGCAAAGATGTGGAATTACTGGCCGATGATAGCAAGGAAGCCAAAAAGAGCTATTCCAGGGCGTTCCTCCTTTGTTGGAAACGCTTCTGATAAAAACACAATAGTCGGTTAAATGTTGTAGGCCTTTCTACGGAAGGTTCACACAGTCTTCTGACGTGACTGCCTAATTACTTCGCCGGAGCTTTACGGTATTTGAAAGTTCTAATATTTGCTGAAAATCACAGACTTTTCCTTTAAAACAGCAAGAGATACACAGAGGACAACTGCAATGGCATCTTCCCTTATGGCAATCTATCCACTGAATTCTCAATCCGGAGTGTAAATAGGGCTAAGGGGCGCGAATCAAGAAAATGAAGGGTATTTTTGGCCTCTAAGACAACTTGATTGTATTCTAGTTCAAAAAATGATTGCGCGAAACTTTGATAAACTCAAAATACGCCGGGTTGAAATTCCTGCCTGGAAGGCTAATTGCCTGAGATAGAGCGACTCGCATTTTGTAGACAGGCGGGACCAAGATGAATTGCTTAGATGTATACGAAAGACTCCGACACATTCACAAATGGCAATGATACCTGGGAGGACGCATTAGAAAACTGGAGTTTAGTCTTCGCAAAAACGCGGTAAGTGGGGCTTGATAAAATAATTTGACATTATTTCGCTAATCAGGCAGAGAAAAAGTGCATTTTGTGTTGCAGCAAATTAACGTTTCTACGCAAATAAACAAACCAAAATTCTCCGTCGGCGTCGAAAGTCAGGCCAAGATCACGTCTCGTCTGATCCGACACCGATTGCCATTCTCCAGACCGGTCACTCCAGCGACCATTCCATTCAGCCTCGTTACCCCACGGATTTCGAATTCGAATGAGCATAACTTGGCCATGAGGTAGGTTTACCTGTAAAGGTGCAGAGGATATGTGGGATAAAACTGAGAGGTGAACGGCGCTTCATTGTATTGTTCGGACCGTTAAGGTAATGCCGCGAACAAGCACAAAACTGAGTGCAAGTAGGACAAAAATCAACAAAATCACTAGGCAAAACAGAATGCGGCCGATATTGGTGGTGATTTCACGTTCGTTGTGAAGATGCTTTTCAGCAACAAAGACACACAGTGGGACGCCTACAAAACGATCAATCCGCCTAGAAGAGAGCGTAATTATGGGATAAACATGCAGGTATCAGCGACGGGTTGCCTTGTGTAAACTACAAGATTTAGACAAGGCAATTGAATGCTGCTACCCAAAAACAGCCAGTACGTTTGTCTCTGAATCCCACTTCATAATACATTGGAAACAGTCAAAAAAGAACGCAACCAAAAATAACGCTCCTGCACACAGCACGGTCTGGTCTGCATAACTGTCCGCTGTCGAGGATCAGATAAGAGGTCATGAAATCACCCGTTGAACTACTTGAAGAAGACGTGGAGAAGAGCCAGAACATTGAATGTCCTGCAGAAGATTTAAATTGTGGTTTGTGCGACTAAATGGAAACCCAGTTTGCACGCGTCAAACTAAACATAAGCCGATAGTGGATTCAGAAGGACGTACTATTTCAATGCTGTGTCAACTTTTCCCCCACTCCTAAATATGGCCTAAAGGTCAAAGAAGAAAGTAAGCGTCCTTTATACCATTTTCCAGTTATCAGCTCATTCTTGAGGTTAATGACAAGGTAGAGAAATCGCCCACATTTGTTCTTCAGGTATTCAAAGGAAAGGGTTACTGCTCGCTTTGTTCATTTTACCCTGAGCACGAAGCCTATGTCAGTTACGCGTTCCTGATGAATTCCATGCTAAGGCAGAATATTTTTTATGAATTCTTTATCCTGTAAAAGTCTCCTTGTGTGGAAGGTTCATTTCTTTCAATTTTTCGCCGAAAACTAAAGAGCATCTAACTTTCTGTAGGGGCAATTTGAAGAAGAGTGCTTAAAAACAAAAATAAAGACTACCACGACTTTGTCAAAGTAGGCATTAAGGAATCTCCCAGTTGTGGAAAATCTCGAGTCAATAGAATCATGAGGTTGGACTTACACTGAAAACTTTAAACACTCATGAAGTTATAAGACAACCCGCCCTCGCAAAGTTTGACGAGGAGTGTCGTGCAAATCGATGGTGTGCCCTCGTGCATAATAAAGGAACGCAGTCCTAAACCATATCAGGTTGTAAGAGATTTCAAAAGACTCTATAAATGTCAGAGAGGATGATAGAGGCATATTTTTTTCAAAAGTCAATTGATGCCAGTGACATTCGTAGGCGCATGAAACAATGGCATCAGATGTCGCGTATTTGCGGAAGCGTTCAGCCCTTCTAGAATAATTAACTGAATTCGTATTAGGTTATACAGAAGATCTCCCACGTTTTGTGGTATTTGACTTCGCAATCGAACCCTTTATTATGTTTAGTAAGTCAGACGCGCTGCGTTATTTTGATCGTCACGGATGGATTTTTTATTCCTAGTGTTGCAAACAGTTACTTTTGGCTACTTGTGCACATTTTGGACCCCGTAAGTGAGGATGGAAAGACGACAGTAATCGGTACAGACCGTACGTTGTAGTAGGCACCACGGAAAAATTGCACTAACTGGGTATCCAGGTCCTACATACAAACGGCATAACCGGACGCGGATTACATGGGCGCAGACCCTTCGGACGCAATTTTTTATTTGAAATGAAAATGCTGAATTTCGGCCGGGTCACGTCCTTTGATAGTATAAAATTAGAAAAATCGGAAATTTTCCGTATGACAGTAAAAGAGACCTGGTGAACGACTTAATGTCTCAAGTGGCCGAGGTTTCGCCAGGTACCCTTCTCCAAAATGGAGCATCTAAATTTGTCACACAAGTGCAATCCCTAGTTGGTGTGAAGCCTGGCTATAAAGCCTCACAGGCTTTTGTTTGCATGCTGCTCTTTGTGCTAGCAATCACAATTCGACGCTTAATCGGGACCGAAATCAAGTAAAAGGCGTTTAGCTGTGTAACTTAATCATTAATTGGGGCGTTCATTTGATGCTGATAATGATAAAATTTGGGCCAGTCTTTGAAATGCATCTAGATTGGCCTTATGGTGATAGATGGAAACGGGTGTTTCTGGACTCCTAATTCTTTTGTTTAGCTAAAGGCCTTGTTCATTAATTTAGTGACTGATTTACCTAAAAAGCATTCTTAGTTTCGACACAGTTTAAATGAGCCAGCTGTTGAGGTACTCTCTTGCTAATCCTACTGTGAGTACCGCGTGGGATCGACCAAGAACGTAACAAAACATGCATACCATTGCAATCTTTGTGATTGAATAGGCGTGGCCACGAATAAGGCCGTTACTCTGTCGCGCTTCGATGACATTTGGGTCGGCGTTTATGGAGCAGGCCATCAATGACTTCTTTTCATAGCAATGGTTCAATATTCTGTTGAAATCAGGGGGCTGCTTTCCGCGTAGATCGTAGAATTCAGCTAGACCACCAGTGAAGTCTTCCAAGGCCTCGACCGTGCTACCGCCCTTAAGGGCTTCATACGATCCAAACAGTCTGAAAGTGAGATATACGGCTTTCGTTCGAGCTCCAATTCTCATAATTGAAAAGCAATAATGAGAAAACAACGGGATGAGGAGAAAGTACTGGAAGAATTAGCCGTGGATTTAGTGTGACGTGATTAGCATTCACGAAGCAGCGACAAGAAATATAACAGATCTCTAAAGTAGTCCGCAAATAAATTACGACGACATCATGCAGCCGTGATGTGAGCGGAGTGCGAATGATAGACGCGTTAAACTTATTCGGTGTAGTTAAAATTTAAAACTAGGAGGCTTTGGTAAAGAGCGCTTTACTTTATGAGAGGCGGCAAGGTTGGTCCATTTACTCAGACAAACAGAGCATGAATCCACGGCTTAGGTCAAAAGGCTTTCGATTCAATGGTAAAGTTAACTCGAGCCCAAATCTCGGGTGTTCTCCGTCTCCTATCCGAGCATGGTTGTTTGATGAAGGAGAATATGACTCAAGCAAATATGCAATTTGCCCATTACATCACCTTGTTGTTAACTGCTCACCAATAAACAACCGTCTGTGCAGCTTCAAAAGCTGCATTCAAAGGGCAACGGAGAGCACATATAAGACAATGCAAATTTAGATCACTAAACGCCATCCTAACGTCATTTAGTGCACCATTTGCGATCTTAGTCGGTAAGACGAACCTAATGTCCAACTGACGAAGCTGTTGATTTAAAAAACAACTGAACAAGAGCCTATTTGAATCCAAATATTCTCATTTGGTAGGCAAATAATGGCTGGCTGACGATGGCAAACGGGCCGGAAGTTGTGTACTTCGTCTTGCTTTGACGATACACTAAATCGCCAAGCGTAAGTCCTCAATTCAATGCAAATGAGGCCAAGTCTGCCTATTTCGGTATAAAATGCACTGTGCAATGAAACAGTATGGAAGTAAGAGTAGGAGCGAGAGAATGTTAAGACCTGAATATCGTAGTGTGGATAAAATACCGACGTACTTTCTGTTGGTAGGCAAGTTGGGCTTTGTACATAATAAAGGCCAACAGTTCTCGTACCTCTGTTTGCGTACGCATATAACCATTTAGCATAGAAAACTGAATAGAAAAAGTGTTTCGGTTAAAAAAGAATGCTCCACGCCTGTTCACTTTAAAATCATCACTTAATAAACAAGGAGAGACGTACTTGGCATATGCTTTTTCTAGCAGGGCAGACCAGTATTCATCTTGATCGTGCGAATGAAGGAAGACTAGTCGATTGTTTCTCGTAGGCAGGCGGTCGTCGATAACCACCTCCACCCACTCGCCAAAGTGCCAAAAATGAAAACGGAAAATGCCACAGTATTCGTTGTCGAAGCTTTGGTCGGGTGGTACCACCTGATAGAGAAGGTCCTGGTACATCGAAAGGTTTGCGACTGCAGCAAGAAGCCAGCAGTCACCTGTAGGATGAAAGATAAAATGAATAAGTTAACAACCAGAAAAGATTCCGCTTACAGTTGCAAAACAGTGCACTTACCAAGCTCTCCCTGTTCAACGTCGAAGCGGCTAACTCCATCGCTTACAAACTTGGGGCTGGCAGATAGTTCCTAGAGAGCAAATAAAAGGGAGTCTGCCAAACCAACCGTGATGGAAAAGTCTATGAACTTCAGGCCGGACAAGTTGTTCGCTGATAGGTGGTTACGAAAAATGCGGCCCAAAATTTTAATTAAATCAAAAGTAAAATGTCGACATTCTGTGGAAAGTTTCGTCTACCATCCGTACATAGTTGTTGGGGCATTTACATTAACGTACCCCAAAACACATTGCTAACTAATAGAAAAATTTTGGTTCGTCTTGGAGAACAGTTTGATGAGCCTGCACATTTTTGTTCTTGGCGTGAGGAAATGGAATGAGAGCTTTCAGTCCTTCGCAAAAGCCATACAGTTCATAAATAATAAGTAAAACTGTTTAGGACAAACGTAAAACGAACCGTCGGTCGCTTCCACTGGAACAGACCGGCAGTCTGTTGGCTGTAGAAAACGGAGGAACCAATCGCGGGAAACTCATCATCCTCAAAAAGCGTCCCAGCGGCAAGATGCTTGGCTTTCAATTCTTCATACGACCTCCCCTGTTTTTGCACTTGACCGCCTGTAGATGCCGGTACAGGTTTGCGCGACGACAGTCCAGAATCCGGTGGAACTACAACCTTGTTCTGTGCACGAGCGCGCAGAGCAGCTCTGGGATCCTGAAATCTACCAAAGCGGACGGTACCCCCTCCACCCAGGCTGAACCCAACGTCACCGATAACAGGAGCTCTGACACCCTATAACAGGACAAAAGGCGAAGTTTTTTTCATTGGGCATCGCTGTTTATCAGGCAGGAACCAAATAACCCGTTCCTACTTGCAATGGTAGTCTTCATGCATGACTAATCTCGCGGAATAAACAAACTAGGCCACGAAAGCTATTCAAAATACATAACACAGAAAATACCCACTATGGAGAGGGTCATGTGTGAAAGCTTATTTCTAGCAGCAAAAATATATATTCGTAAATAGTTCCCACAATCAAGTATCTTCTGGGGAAAGTACAATGTTACTTTGACACCGACCACAAGATCCATATTGCTTACACTAGCTCTCTTGGGTTTCCCTAGGAGAAGAAACTTAAAATCCTACAAGACCAAATTTTGTAGAACATTTCGTGACCCTCATTCAGACATCTCAAAAGCGGTTCAACAGGTCTGTAAGAACATAGCACAGTGCGTACCGCAAATGCAACGGCATTTCCGTACTGGTCGGTAGTCATTGCCACCCTTGGCTTCAGACTGATCCCAACGCTACTCATGAAGTTGTTGACACCAAAAGATGCCATAGTTTGAGTATTTATAGTCGAGAAGGTGCTAGGAATCGCGCTGTTGATTGGGTGGATGCTCACTCACAGTGATCACAAAAGTAGCACACAAAGCAGAACGTAAGTGCAGCCACCAAGATGGTGAAAACTTCGTGCCAACCTATGACAGCGCCAATCCCAGGCGGCGGATATGTTCTTTTTGATTGAATAACCAGACGACCAATGAAACAACGACCTTAAAGGTACGACCTATAAACTATTACTGAGTTTTAGCTTAACTGAAGTCCAAATAATTACACAATATTAACGATAAATATTTTGTACAAAATATGCATGTAAAACGAAGCAGATAAAAACAAAATTAAATGGTGACATTGCCAACGTAAGTATTGGCAAGCGATTTCTTTAACACGCAAGGACACATCTTCCAGTTGCATTTGAATGAGAGATAATGACATTTCTATTAAAAAAACGGCGAATATTTACCCGATCTATGGGGTTAGAACTCAAAACTATGTCGAATTCATTATCGTGTAAGTGTTATCTGCATCTGTTGTGAATTAATGCGACGCACTTTTTAGAAGTCATGCAAGAAGTCCCAGAATGAGTGCGATTTTTTATCAGATCTCCTAAACGACTTCAAATAGAACAGATCTTGCCTTTTCAAGTTCGACTGAGTTCGACTGAATACCAAAGAAGGAAAAGTGTGGTTTAGTTCATTTTGTCGTAATAGTGAATGCATTGCTGCCGAACGCCCTACACTGTCATGCAACCAACTGGTTATACCGTCCATCATTGGCATAAAATGTACCGTAAAATTTGGCTAGGTACAAGCATCGAGTACGAATACGGCATATATTATCAAAAGAGACATTGCGGTTCTTCCAGGCGCTATTTAACAAGTACTAGAGACAATGCGGAGCAGTCCGTACGCAGAAGCCAGGCAAAGTTAGTGAATGTAGGACTGGGGCTTGAAAATTTTCAATTATCTGAATGATTCCTTTACAAAGGGTAAATGGTTCAGCAACCATTTATTTCGTAAAACGAAAGTCGGGGAGACAGATTAGAGGACATCTTTGACTCCATCAAGGGCTATTCCATGCTACATAGAATGCAGCTACATAAAACGTTCAAAGATGCTGAGAGCCTGACTTTTTGCTTGCTGTCCACGGCGCGAAGTGCATGGGTCAAAGAGTGTCCATCGACAACAAAGTTGAAAACCACACAGGGTTGTTTATCCCGAATATGTTGACACGGGGGATCAAATGACGCACCGCTCAGCCAGTCAACTATATGTTATTGTTTCAGTCGAGTAGACGACCGACTGCCAAATAACGTTACTACGAAAGCTCGACAGATATGTTACAGCAAAAACCAGACTCACGTCCTCTGTCATATATGTACCATGCCATAAATGATCAATTTCGTTTACAATACAAGCGTACCCGAGGACATATCTCATAGTATTAAATGACTTTGAGAAATCGGGAATCTGTTCGTTCATTCCTTGAATTTTGCACACAAAAATGTGTGTAGGAACTCTTACACACACCCAGAGGCTTATTTTCGCCTCGAGATTCACTGCTTCTCCTAGCTGCTATTAATTGTCAGCTACAAAATCGGAATTCGAGAATACGTAGCACCAGGGACGAAGCAGTAGTTACTCTGCTAAAAGAAAGCGTGGGCACTTCAAAACTACTGCTCAAGCGGACAGGCAACACCCATCTCTGACCCACTACTAACGCAGACTTATTTCATTTCTCTATTTTCTCAGTCCTATTTGAGAGTGTCTGTGTGTCAGTTTCCAGTTATCCGATAAAGCGTCTTAAAATTCCATGCACAGAAACCAGTTTTATTGTTTTTCCATTCGTACTTGAATCCGTCTGCTTGAATTTAGTGCGTAGTATCCTTAGATATACTGGCGTATGTCGGATGGACCCCCTAGTCAAGTAACATTAATGCAAGTCTCAAGGCATCCAATCGCTTTAACAGATAACATTAAGATGATAAAGAGGTCAGCTAGTGCAGTTTGATTATCATTATCTTAGGAAATAACACCGCAAGGCAGAGGATGAGAAACATTAAAAAAAACTGGTGCAAAGGTAGCTGATGCTACGATCACCCTGTAGGTCATATTGGATGCTGTATGGTGTTTACGCATTTTGCCCATAAATTTCTTCTAAACCGTCTCCCTTCGCGCGAATGTCTGTAGCCGAACAAGGTACAGTTTCACAGAAATTCCCCAAAGGACACCAATCCCAGCCCTGACGCAAGGGATAGACATGTGGATCTAGATGCTGTTGGACACTTGTCCCCCTCCAATGGCAACGCTTACCACCTTTAATTCAGTATAACTCAGTGTATATGAGGGACAGAAGTAGAGCCTTGGAAAACCCTATTTACAGATAGACGAATGAGAAAAACATGCAGATATTTGCACAGCAGTTATGCCAGTCATTGATATCGTGGAAATGTTTAACCATCAGGCATAAATTTATATAGCCTTCTTTTGAAGGTCTCAACGTTTTCCGCTAAGACAACAGAGTTCAGCAATTTTTTTCCATCCCTCAGCCAGCCGTTGGGAAAAGAATTGGGCTCGCGATTCGAGTTTGGCATATTTCGTCTTACATGCATTCTTCGATACAAACGACGGGCCGTCGCAACAATTTGCCGATCGTGCAGGAGGGCACCATCGTGAAGTCCATCGTCATGTTGATGTCCCACCCACGGTTACGACTGGAAATTGTGTCCAGTCCGAGACTGTCTACTTCTACGCCCTTCACAAATTTCTTTCTTGCGTGCGCATTCAGGCAGCGTCCTATCATACAGCTGCCACTGTCAACTATATGCAGCCCTGTGTGCTGCATAGGACCCAACGAACTGGAGTTACATCCCACTCATTGAACTCTTTGGCATTCGTGCGGTACTGAAATCAGAATTGGACAGCAGTGCAGCACAAACAGTTCTAGGTACCGCCCCTCGACTTCCAGACAAGGCGGACATTCAAACTTCTTGAGGTGCGGACAAGGCTCCAACGTTTGCAGAATTTATGCGCTCATTTTCTTTCCTTGCCTCTCGAAACCTCATCAGTTGATTTTTATGTAGAAAATTCTTGGCCAACTACGCTCATGTGTTCGCTCGGTGTGACGGTGTGCGCAAGTAGACGGAATCACCATATACGGAAACGTCCCCTGCGCTCACACGTAATATGGAGACCTTCTAGATCCTTCATTATGCCAAGGGAGACGTTTGCCGCATCGACACGGTCAAGGCTGTTCTTGCAGTGGAACCGCCGGATCTGCCCAGAGGACAAGAATGCGCTGCTCCTATTCTTCTACCACGTGCATCCTCTCTTCATCTTACCTCGTTATTCTTCCTTATTCCCTCGATCGGTCCGTCTTGTCAGTCTCCTGCTCCGCCTTGTCCGCATTTTCTAACTTCAATCTCCTTTACCTCCCTCTTCTTCTCCCCCTATTTTTATACCGTAGTACGCACTTAATTGTCTCTTCCTGTCCCCCTGTGTATATCAGCTCGATTGACATCAGGTTCACTGTATATAATTCCCCATCGTTTTATATAGCCGCCCATTCTCGAAGTGGCATAAAATGTCTATGTCTCAGACGAACATGTTGTGACACTTAAGTCCGTTTTGTTTTCCTCTGCTACAATACGCTTTTTAAAGAACCTGACACAAATTTGAACGAGGCATAGAACAAGCGCGTGCATTTTTACCCGCTGACGACTTCGTTCATATTAACTTGTTTGTAACTGCCAAGATACTGCTATCTCCGTTTCCTGGATAGGTTTCTCACTGTGTCCAACTAATTTTTTTATCACCGTCAAACTGACCCTTAAATTAAGCAGTTTGCATAATCGGGGCACCCATTGGAACGATGCGCCTCATTCGCGTCATTGCACGCGCCCACCAGTGGTGATCTGATTCTGATTCTCAATCACAGCTGTTTGGATCACCAAATAACATCAAGGCTGGCACAGACATCTTCTCGCTTGAGGTCTTATGGCGCATTTTACAGTGTCATTCAGGATGCTGCTATCACGGCGCCGGACGTTCTTTAGCCCGGCTGGCAACTCTAACCATTCTATGCAGAATGCAGCATCCTCTCAACTGGCGTCAAACGTCCGTAGCTTAGAACGCGGCGAAAATCCCCAACCAGCCTCGCAGCAAGTAAGCAAGCTAGAACCTACACCGTCATTACCCACATAAATGTGCTGAATATCACAGCTTACGCTGCCATGAACTTTTAGATCACGTTTCTTAGGGAATACGGTTTTCGCCCTTGAGCTTCCTATTCATATTTGATAAAGCAATAGTATCGTCCTTCCCGCCTACCGACCTGCGGGACACACACTAGATACGGTCACTTATAAAGATCAAACTCTCATGATGCATTTAAATGTGGCCCCAAAGCTTGAAAAAATAATGGATCACCTCTTCACCAAACCTCAGTGGCATAGAGCACGGACATTACGTTTTTTGCCACTATCAAACAAAAGACTGGACGGTTTTAAGGACCTGGTTCTCACCACACCAAGGTCTTTTTGAGCTTCCAGCACTTGGAAGGCTGTGCCATTAAGAAATTGGCTACTTAGACCAGCGGATTTAACTAGGTTGGCCGGCCGAATTATGTTGCACCACTCCCTCCGTCGATGTAAGTTGATCTTTAGTTTATCTAGGTCGGCAGGGCCCTGAATTACGCTCCAGCAAAAAGTTCTGCTTTGAAGGGTAAATATCTTTTGCAGTCGTCCGCGCTTATTAGAAGCAAACCTGATCACAGTACTAAACACCGGGGGAAACCCACTGACGACCGCAGTCATATTTGGTTGCTCCTGACGTTTGCAAACAATCTGGCGCAAACAAACAAGGCAGTTTTCCATCTTTTTGGCAAGTTACCTCTGATTCTTATTTATGCAAGCTTGTATAACAGTCACTGCATGAGAGTATCGAGGGACCTCTGAAAATCAACGAAAGCTACGTGAACCATGTGCCTTTCCTCAGGAACTCGGGCCAGCTCTGAAGAGATTGCCAATAGAAGCGAAGAGACGAGTCCCAGGAAGCAGTCTTGAAGAAGAAGACACGACCGCCGGGACAAGAGACTTATTAGCCTGGCGTTTCAGATTCCTGCTCGAATCCATCATCAGAGACATAAGCAGATAAGGGTGGTTCATGCACATGCGGCTGCAGTATTTATAGGATGCAGTAGCCATGCTACCGCATACCTATGAACATTCACGGCTCCCTCCCCTTCATCGGGGATCGTTGCACGTGGCGTGATGGCCGACATTCGCGTCGTTAACTGCTGCAATTTCATCACGTGCGTTGGATGTTGGTGTGGTGATTGCTCGACCATTTGACGCGTTGGCCCGGATGTTGGGAAGATTGTTCACCTGTGCGCTCCCCGCGTGGTCAATTACCCAGCCTAGACAAAGTCTCAGCATGGTGTATTGAACGGGAAGATCATTGCACTTGTTAATAGACTGGGGGCCAGTAAACCATGACTCAAGCAGCTCCCGACTCATGCGGTTGTCGCCTATTGCGAGAATTTCAGCCTCGTCAAATATGAATGTGTGGCCGGAACCCATCGAATGAGCCGCAACTTGAAAGCCGGCGTCATTTATCCGTACCGCTGCGGCGTGTTCGGCCATTCGCGTTTGGAGTTGTCTTCCGGTTTCTCCGACGAAGTTGCTTTGTCCGCAACCACACCAGATCCGATAAACGACTCCAGACGTTTCTTGCCGTGGCAGTGGGTCTTTTAGTTTCATCAATTGATGCCTGATGGTTGCCTCCGGCCTGTGTGCAACTCCAACACCAAGTGGTGCGAGAAGGCGGCCAACAGCTTCCGAAACGTTCTTAACATATGGAAGCGCTCGCCAAACTTTGGTGTCAGCGCGGTTAGGCCTTTCGTCCCTTTTGCGTATGCACCGTTTATCGTCAAATAAACTCTGAACGAACATTAGTAGAACTAGAGAGAGTTAATTGATAATTTCTCTGAAACACTCGGATGAAATCTCACCTGGTTTTCAAGACATCGATTCTTCCAACGCTTTTGTCTTCGAAAAAGATCAGAAAAGAAGATATCGTCCCTGTCTTGAGCCAACATGTTCTCAGCGGAGGGAGAAATGGACCATTATTGGCGCAGACGGATTGGTAAAACTGTGTAAACCAGTCCCCAGACACAAGGTAGGTGGAATAGTCAGTATAGTTCTCCCTGCTACTTCGCCAACTGCTGGTAACCGCCTGCACCCACCACGTATCTAAAGCAATGTTCGCCATAACCGCCTGATCATACTCACCAACATAAGTATTAGTCCATATTAACGTGCTGGAAACCTTTCTTCCTTGGAATAAAGTTAGTCGTGAGATCTGTGTTTTTTGGATTAGATACGTATGACTCTAAGAGCGAAGACGTTAAAAGCCAAGGGCAGAAATATCGAGTGGCGAGCTAGTTAATTCCTGCCAGGCCACTGGTCCATAATACTGTGACTGAGGGCAACAGTGGAAGTAAAGCCCGATCCGCTTCCTTCAAAGCCCCTTATCCAAGGACTAAAAGATCCCGGAGGGTATTAGGATACTAGAACCGAGAAGGATTTCCCCAAGTATCAAAAGGAGCTAGCCATCGGCTGATGTTGCTTGAACGAAATGTCAGGCAAAGTAACCGAGCACGCACACTCTTGGTTTCCATTCGGCAGCAAGCAGAGATCAGTGGCCAAACTGTCCACTAAATCTACCAGGCACGACCTCAGTGTCAAGTACGAGCAGCGCACGGAGGAGAGTAAATGCTGCGGCTGATACCACGACGAGCGTCCGTAGTCAGTGCAAAGGGGATAATCAACAAAACTCGGCTACAAGTGGATTTGGTCATTCGCATCATCACCTTCTGGCTCAGGTTTCTATAAAGGGAATTCGGAGCATGATATTGATCAAATTCAAGGGAAACGAGAAGACCAAGGCCGAAGACCAGAAGGACATGACAACTGGATAGCCATCCGACTGACGTCTCTTGCTGCTGTCTGAGTAGACGGCGATAAAACCGTGTGTCAGGGACGACCGATTTTTCCTAGAATGAATCCCAAATTGGCTGTCAAAAGACAGCAAAGCATATGGTGAGTGCGCCTCAAGATCCGAAGGAATGCAGACAGGAGTGGCGATTATGCACATAAAATCTCATATTTCTATGATTGTACAGTTGAAAAAAAGAGGAAAGGGGAGCATGAGGAGACCTCGAAAATAAACAGATGGGGACGGAGTCCTTGAGGAAGGCGCGGAATGATGGAGGGTTCGAAATGAAGGCAACAGATAGCACAACTTTGGGTGAGATTACAAAGTCGAAAATGCGGGCAGTGGGCGCATCAAGGCAGACATAAATGATGGGGAAAGATGAGAGTGAAATGTACGAGGAGAGCAGGCAACGGTTTGGAAAAGGGGGTAAAAAGAGGACTGTGGGTCGAAGCTATGGGGAAAAGGAGGGGCGACGGCTTGCATGTGCACACGTACAAAGATTGTTGCGGTATCCGTGGAGAAAGAGCTCGGTAAAGGAGAAATGCTCAAGAGGTATGCGTGTGCACGTATGCGTATGACCGTAATAAGAGAGGGCAGCGAGATTTCCGACGAACGTAAGCCTAAAAAACGATGAGCCAGGAATATCTACAGCCGAACCATGGCCCGTCGCCCATTAATCAAGTCAACAAATACGAAAAGACTGCCCGTAACGGTAATGTTTTCTGCTAAATTTTTCTTCAGAAGTATTTACACGTACTGAGTGGCCGGGGTTCGGGGGAAGTAGAAAAAATATCAAAAGACAATGTAGGATTTCCTTAAAAATATGATTGCGACGGCGGAGGTAGCCTTTCGCAGGTGCCATCCAGAGCACAAACAGCGACAGCGTCATTGTTCCTGCCGAGTCGGAAACAGCCGGATGGGGGATGGGGGCGGAAACGGCGATCGAGGTAGTTATTGGCTCAGACACGACGTGTGCGGAAGAGGAACATTCTCTGAAAAGCAAAAAGGTCAAAAAATGAAGTGGTTAGTGGAAAAACCAATGCATGAAGAAAAAGAGAAGAGTTAATTAGGAAAACGGGCAGTTAACATGTAAATACTTGCAGATTTTGCGAGATGGCCGGCAAAATGGTACGGGTATGCCTATAAACAACATCCGAAGGTTACTTAGCGTTCTTAACGACCAACGCAGCCTGAGCATTTGAAGACTGAAGGCAGAAATAGACAAATAGCCAATAAAAGTCGTTATCATGGGGGTAACATAGGCATCACTTACTACAGGATATTCCGGATTCAGTTGGAAACAATTTGTTTAGAAAATGATAATGACGAACAAAGAAAAACGGCCACGCATAGTCAGAACGTGTCCGATGGCTCGCGTAAGATAATCAATTCAACCCACATAAGTTCGGCAGACCTCGGACCAACGCTGATACCGCCCGATCCCTCTCAAAAGTCCCTGCCCAAGATGTAGCAACCGCCAAACCTGGGTTCCGTACACCGCCCCCTACTAACACGTACATGGCTGCGCCGTCTACCACAAACTTACTGCTGGATCTGCGTCATGTGTCAGAGGTTCAGGCGAATAACTGTCCTGTGCAGAGACAGTTGGCCGCCAAACAACAGTGGTAACACTACTGAATTGATCGGACACCTGCGAATCCATCGCAGCAGGACTGAGGTTTTATAGGAAATGTCGCCGAACATCCGTCGGGTTCGTCTTACCTGTCAACAATGTCACCACATATTCTGGCCTCGCATGGACCTATTTAATCTCATTCGCATCATTGATCAACATGACAATCACGAGAGGAGACTCGTCTTCGCCTTTAAACGATAAGCGTTTGTAGATTTCTGCGTGGGCATGCGATAAATCAGGCCTTTACGTCATGTGAGGCATTACGCAAACTCTCATCTTCCATCGGCCTCGCTTGCGATTACCATTGGTGGAGTGCAGGGGAGACGGCGAGGCAGTTACAGCTCGGAACCGGCACTTCGTTTCAGTGCCATAGACAACCAAACCCGTTCCTTAAGTCATCATGCCGAAACAACAGTTGCGGCAAAGAGAGAGGCAAACGGAAACTGTAACATTTGTCCGGTGCCCTTACTACACGGCCGCATGCCAGATTATCGGCAATGATCGCCAAGCATTCATTGCAAATTCTCACAACTGGTGCGAGTCTTGTTTAGACAGTCACTTCCGAGTTATTATTTGTCGACGCTCTGTCATCATTGGCGGCTGTAGCTTTGATAACAGCTTGGCGATCCGGCTCCTCAGTGGTACCCGGGCCTTCTCTGTCTCTCTCGAGCCCATAAGGCACAACGGGACGAGTGATTTCCGCAGGAACGATCGGTGAGCGCCCTCTACCATATATATATGTGTGTATATATGGCAAAAGTATTATACCGTGCTCTCGACATAGGTACTAACTAAAGGTCCAGACACGTGTTTCGCCGACATTTTGCTGCTGCGTGACACAGCTACGGGGGTTTCGGCTCTTCAGTGGGTTCCCCAACGTTCCCTATGCGGTTTCTGATGCATGAAGTCCAGGGAAGAAATAAACGAATAATTTCAAAAGTTATTCAGTGCAAGACATGGAGTTAAGTCGCCGGGACCTGACCTTTTAGGGTCAGACCCGAAATTTCAATGAACATTTGAGTCGAAGACAATCAATTACTGTGGAATAACCACTTAATGTTAGTTCTACAAACAAGTAGTACTGCGAGCAGTATGACATGTATATGACAAACGTATTATACCGTACTCCCGACATCATATATATGCATTTAAAAACAGGCGTCCAAAGAATAATAATTCGGAAGAAATATGTTCTTTGGGAAAGATAAACTAATTTAAGTGTATATGTTCGACTTTGGTTCTCCAAGTCGTCTACAGACGTGAAGGAAGTGTGCAAAACATGCCTAAACATCGATGTTGCCATGTCACTCTTACTGGCGTAATGTTCTGACTAGTCAATGCCTTTTCCACTTCTCCTTGAGGTCGTTGTACACATCATCCAATTCTGCGTGTCGGTTGATGCATGAGTTATCAGAATGTATGGCCTCTAAAAATTTGCGGTCTTTCTTGTATGAGTGGACACCTACAATGAGTCTTGTCCCAGGCAAATTTGTGTCCAGTTTCCAGCGTATGCATGGCAACCTGGGACAAGTGGTCTCGCCTTTTGACGGCCAGTTGATGTTCGTGTATTCGTTTAGAGGCCGATTTCTCAGTTTGACCATAGTAAACCGCACTACACGTGTTGCATGGTATCTTATGGACGACTGCCTTCTTATCTAAATAGCCAACCCTATATTTACTGTAAGTTTGAGGTGATCATCACAAGTAGCTTACTTCTTACATTGGGAGGCGAGGGGAGGGTGGCACTTTAGAGCGCATTTGTTTCTATGAAGGAATTGGGTCGAGTAAACGCCTGCCCAGGACAGGATGAGGTTCGTCTCAAACACTGTCCTCGATCATTTAGTGGACACCAAACAAGTCGATTGGTAGAAAAGCTCAGTCGTGTACAGAGAGGCGGAAAACTCATGTAACTTAATATCATATCGGATATCTGCAACGATGGAGGCAGTTGTCATTGGACTGAGAGAAACCTAACTTTGCCTCCCAAAGGCTTATTCTAGGCATGCAAACGCTATGAAAAAATCTATTCTGAATGACCTGCCAATTGACACGACAAATCACTCGTCCAACAGCTTGCTGCGACAGATGACTGACCGTGCCTCTTCGATAAATCACATCCCCACATCTAACCTACTCAACCGCCTGCTATCTCGTCGTTACCTCTAGCATTCACCTCCCTTTTTAGCAACTTCTGTAAATATACGCAGTACAGAAGGAGGAGTATCGACAAAGACCAGGGAGACCGGAACCGATATTTCTGGCTTGTTAGCCTTCGTCAGTTTTGCCTCATGCCACGTAATCCTATCTGTGAACGCACCTTCAACATAATTTACCCAAATGTGATTAAACTCGCGTTGTCCGGTGGGGTCTCATAGCTCAGATGGTTACAACGTTGGTCGTACTGAAGTCCTCCCCTTACTGTTGTGGGTTCGAATCCCACCGAGGCACCGGGTTTTCCACAGTTTGGTCAATATGAATTATTACCGATTGCAACCGACAAGGCAACAGGCCCGTGGCTCAATGGTAGAGCGTTGGCCATAGCAACGCCCAAGGACTAAAGAACGTGGGTCCGAGTCTTAGGTCCTGCAAAGCTGGGGCCGGTTATGGCTGGCTAGCGACGGCTAATAAGCCTAAAATGATCATTACGGCCTCCCTCGTTTCTGTCGGTACCCCTACTTATGCACGATTACTTGTCACCATGAGACTTCCCGCGAAGGCCCACGATTGAAACCCAAGGCGCAACGAGACAATCGTGTCCCGTAGGCTGATCGGTGAACGTACCTCCAAGACAGAATACAGTACACCCTGCCATAGCTTTCCCACCCAGCTGCCAGCGCCCCACCAAATCCTATATTTATTTACGGGCCTGAGATGTCGGCTGGCGAACATTAAGTTTTTGTGGGTTAGAAGACTCGAAGCTGGCCTTTGCTTCCTCTTTCGCATTAACTCTGGCTCCAGTCTTCCGTTCATTGACACTCTCACTCCGAGAGATCGGTCTTATGCCACGCCCAACTCCTGTATGATGATTCCGCCGCCTCTTTTTACTACATCTAAGCGCTCCCTCTTCTTTGCTTCCAAATATCCCTTACTTTGGAATAATCTTCCGCCTGAAATTAGATTATCGCCTAAGTTACTGGTATTCAAGTCGAAATTACGCAAACATCTTACACCGGAAGGCATAAAGGCACTGTTAACGGTCTCATTCCCGAACACTCCGATTCTTGACTTCGAGAAGGGTCCTCCTGGGATTTAGTGGTAGATCAAGTGGTAACTCTTAATTATATCATTAGAAACCCCTGTTTTGAATTGGTTTCTAAATCCACTGCTATGACTCCTCCCCCATAGTGACAATTTTTTGCGGTTTTTGATGTCATCTCCCGCATTCGGACCTCATGCGGTCTGTCGACGCTCACGGCGGAACCCTCGGTATTCACCGTCTACTAGTAGTTTGGTCGTACCTCCCTTCCCCACTGCTCGGCTGAGCTTGAAGCGTGCTGTGGCCGATCGCATCTGGGTTCCTCTCGACTGGCCTCTTTGACGCGAAAAGTCTCATGCGGCGTATCAATCCGGCCCAGACGGTGTCAATTGTGAATCCCGTATACAATACCACATGCAGGCCAGTCCTGTCTGACCCGCATACGTACCCCTCAAGGCTGAAATTTATTGCTACCCTGACAATGTCCGACTACAATCCGTTATATACTGCCACCTACAGGCCAGTCCTGCTCGCTTTCTTCTGTCATTATTTTTTATTGAGGGTTTTTTTATCCTGTAAAATTAATCCGATCATTTTTAACTTTTTGTATGGAGTTTTTTTCATCCCTCACTAATCATGTTTCTCAATGGACTACTAATTCAGAAACTATGAATTGCATTTTGTAAAGATTCTGCCTACCTCGTCTAAAATTCGCATGTAAATTTATTTTAACTTGCTTTGATGGGACCCCGACGGGTCTTAAATAAAAAATCATTTTATCTTATCTTATCTGAGGAGCAGAAATTGAAAACATAAACCATTGACAAGGCAATGAATCCGCAGTAAAGAGTGATAAATCAATGGAAATCAAGTCATCGTTATACTTCTTTAGCATAACTTAGCACAGCTACTAACATCACGTAAACGCGCCCTTAAGTAGGAATGCATTTTCGGTTCGCCTCTGAATAACGTTGATGAGGTATAATATTTGTTCTTGCTGCATCCCACCCCGGATATTCGCATGATCGACACTATGAAAATCGTCTCGGATTTCCAGGCTAAAGAGTTGCTGTAAACGCTACGCTAAAAGCCATCGCATTCTGACTCAACCCTTGGAGGACTGAGTTATTCCGTCAGTTGGCAGACTTCCTAGGCGACTGTTGGCGCTTCTGATTTATTTAGGGGAACTAGGCATTCGAACAACGCATCGTAAGCTACTCCGGGATCAGTGCAGCTGTTTCCTTTTCCATCGTGTGCTAATCCAAGTCAAGCTGACTTGCGACGACTAAATCGCGGTCAGTACCTGATGAGGTTTCAATCTGACGTGTGTCATACACCTATTTGACCCTGTTTACATCTAACGCAACAATACAACCAGTTTTCAGTGCCCTGTTCACGTATACAAGTAACAAGACAGTCTTCTAAGTCAAGGAGCACGATCGCATGCAAGTGAATGCAACTCGATCTAGACATGTGACAAACTTTCGCGTGGTGGTCAAAACTGGGTTTGGCTTAAATAGCGACTAGCCACGGGTACAATAGAAATGACCTGCTGAAGTATAGCGTACAGATAAGTTGAGACGGTCGCCCAGAATTCGCACGCGTGGGTTCGGACACCCCTGCTGCATCAGTAACTCTGAAGAGCCGATGAGCACATTAGCCAGAGATGGTGACTTGAAACGGAGATAGCGTCTTGGCAGAGGAGCATGGGCAGAAGGACATTATCGGCACGCCGTTGAGTCCACTAGCAACCGAACTCCTTATAGATGCGTCATACGAAGGCACTAATTCGGTGACATAAGTGTCTACGCTTCTGACCTGAATTGGTCAAAAGGCAAAGTGTTAATGGTTGTTCATGATAGTCTGAGAAGCTGAGATGGAGGCGACATTTAGAAATCACTTCCAGCTTATTTGTCGTTGTTAACTGGTGGCACGTAGACAATAATGTAACAAAGGTAATGAGGGAAGGGTAGCAGAGGTATTGGTGGTGTAAACCCGTGAATGCTGAGAAAACCCAGTGTACGAGGAGTGGGCGGGGAAAGGGGGAAATCAGTGAAAAAAACCTACCGCAGAAGGTACACAAGAAGGATGGTGAATTGGTGGCATTGAGGTGCAGGAAATGGCCCCCACCTCCGCCTCAGGGCCACCGCCGCCTCCCGAGTCCTCAACCGCAGTACTGTCTGCGGGTACGGGAACGGAAACACAGGGTGAGAAGGAGGAGCCATGCAGAGGAACACCAACAGAGGTGACCTGTTCATCCAGCATCGAAGAGTAGCTTCGTGTAGTGCCACCAGCACTGCCACTACCACCACCTAAGCTCCAAGGCGAGTCTGCGTACTGCTCGCCGGAATGCGATGAGGAGGCTGGAGAGGACGCAGAGGGAGGTGGAACAGCATTGCCGACGCCGCCAACTAGACCAAGCTTTCGCATGTCCGCCGCTTCAGAGGGTGACACAGATGGAGGTGCATGGTTTTCGGGGAGGGTCGTGCGACCGGCGAGTGCAGCACCTGCGGCGGCCGCCTGTCGAGTGGAAGTTGAAAAAAAAACAGATTTTGAGATGTTTATTTTGTTCACAGTGTAAGCAAAGATTCCTTTAGCCAAGAAAATCACAGGTCTTTTACCTGTCCTGTCGATATACGCGAACGGAAGTTAAGGCCATTCGAGCACCTACTCGAAATGTATGCGTGACGGAAGGGCCGTGCATTAGACAAAATCCAATCGGCCGTGTCGAGAGTCGTGGGCATACCGTACACTGACAAATGGCTCCATCATGATGATGAATCTGGGTTATGTAATCACAGACAGCGAATTTTCTGGTCTGCTCGAAGTATATATTTCCAGTCTCATCCCTTCACAATAGAATCCTATCTCTAAACTGTATAATTGTGGACCGATAATCAAAACACCTCTGTTGCTCTGTTGCATATGAAAATACTCGTTGATCCGACGACTCCGTCCGGTTCGCCTAGGATCTTGTCAGCACTAGCTGACATTGTTTACAGCGATCGGGGAAAATGCCAACAGAAAGGTTCGTGACGTCCGCAGACGGAAGAGTAAAGAGCTTTCAATCACTGCAAACGTGAGTGCTGAAATAGGACCTTGAGCTACGCTTCTTGTCGTGATTGCCCAACATAAACTCGGAAGGAGAAGAGGGGACAAAAATCGGTAGATGTGAATGAGCACAGAAAATACGTCTAGACCCAAACAGCGCCTGTGGGTACCAGGTGAGATTCAAAGTGCAAATGCGTGGTTAATTTCATAATTTCTCAGTGACGATGGGAACAGCACTTTTAAAATAGACCGCAGATGTACTCTCAGGGGCGTGCGCGCTGAGGTCGAATACTGGTCAAGAAAGGCTCAGATGCCTTTGAGGCGACGTTTTCTTTACGAATGAAATCATGAAGGCAAAAGAAGTAACCCCACTTTGAAGAAGGCATCAGCGAGGACTAACTGTAAAATATGCTGGCACTGGAGGTAGGCAAATACGTATTCATAGAATCTCGGCCGCAGCAGTGCTACTAGGACATGAAGAGTTGAGGTTTGGTACGTCGGCAGCAGCCTGACATTTCGCGAGGGGTAGAGTGTAGAAAAAGAAGAAATAGAAATCCAGGAAAAACAAACTTACGAGAGCGGTGGGAATAGGTTTTTGAGTGGGGCGAATAAAAATCTACAAAGACAGCTCTTCCGATAAAAAAAGAGAAATACAAATCTTTTAGTCGTACAAATTTTCTTTAAATAAACAAAACCCAATAGCAGAAGTTGCTACAAAATGGCTAATTCAATAACGTTTGAAGACACAAACTGTACGGTCAACCAAAAAATTACAAATGATTGTGACCACACAGAAGAGTAATAACCGGCGTACACGACAAAGCATATACAAATTGATAAGACGCCCGGACGCAGAAAAAGCACTTAAAGCATGCATATATACAAACACACTACAAACAAGAAAATGAACAGTGACAGGTTCCAAAGTCAGCACAGCACAACATAAAAGAAGCTCGGACACTGCTAGAAGACGTAAAAAAGTGTCAAAATCATCACGTTCAAGTGAATAAATCATTTTAAGATGGCATACCTGAATAACTTAAGGAGGTCATGCTGTTAATATGTATTCCGATGAATAGGTAACTGGGCCAGACACGGCAGTTCAAAATTTCAACTTAAAATAATCCAAGCATACAGAAATTTTCCTAGCGCACGACTGGGACCCTTTAGTGCACGCAGTCTTGCGAGGTGCAGTTCGAACACCAAATGAAAAGAAGGGGGGGGGGCTCGACTAAAAGCGAATGGGCGGCAGATATGAGTTCCCAGTTTTGACAGTGGTATCTCGATGACAACTTCACGAGGAATCTAACTCCGCGCCCACCCATAATCTCTGTATTCTAACCCACCCCATACACTTCGATTAACATTGTGAGGAAATTCCGATACAGCAAACCGATTCATCCAGTGAAAATACTTTGTAGTAATGACTGGGTTAATTGCATGGGGGTGGTTATATTAAACTCTTCCCGTAGCAAGGTCAAATGACAACGCTTCGACACAGTAACTATCGATTGTCACCAAGTTCTTGTTACCGCTGTTATGCATTTATGCCCCACTGAGGAATAGAGCTAGAGAAGATTATCTAGTACAACCAAAGTTAGGGAAGGCTAGTGGGAATCCGCTTGTTCCGAAAATTCTCAGATACCTTAAAACAGTGTCCAGGAGAGTGTCCGCTGAGAGTGACACAGCCCGCAACCCCCTGTTAATTGGAGAACCTTTGCATACAACACTGTAATGTTCGAAAGTTTCTTGAACCCAGCCGTCTGTAAGAACAGCAATCTGTAAAAAGTGGTTACTTAAGCAGTATTAATCTTCTTGCTGATTTTTGATACCCCTATAGATTTAAATACAGTTCATAGAAGACATGCATAATTAATTAATCCTTGTGCTCATTTAATAGAAAATTACGTCTTCTTCAAATTTTATACCTGAAGGGAGGGTATAATTTGGCTTTAAAAAGTTTCTAACCATGAGATTTTTAAGACCGTGAAATGTCCGTTTACAAAGCACCGTCTCTATGCATTTACTAATATTGCTTGTAAAGTTTACAGTATGGCTGAAATGCACTGGTAAATCTTGTGAACCCCATATGGTCTCCTTTTAATAACGTACAAAAATCGATGATTCTCCATACACGGTTGATATACAGCTTGCAGTTTGGGAGCCCTAAATGCAAGTCGAACGGCAGGTCAAGTTCATAATTATTCGGGAACTGGATATGTTTGTTAAAACCGAATAATATCCTTCCTTCAAGTTCAAAATTTGAAGAAGTTGTTTTCTACCAAATGAGCAAAGAATGAACATTTTTATGCATATCTTCTATGAACTGTATTTGAATCTATAGAGGCATCGAAAATCAATGAGAAAATTCATGCCACTTAAGTAAGCACTTTTTACATATTGTTGTTTTTGTAGACGGCCGAAAAGAAGCGCGTTCAAAAGCCAGCATCCTGAATAGAAATTTCTTAGGATTGTGCTGCACGGTAATCAATATCACAACGCTACTCAAGTAATCTTTTCAAGTCGAAAATGCATTACAGAATTTCGGTTAACATTTAATGAATTAGCACATCTACTGTAATTTCGATTAAGTTCAAGTTTGGTCGACACGCTGACCACAGATAGCATATTGTGCTCGCTTTTGAACGTTTCGCGGCGAAACAGCAAGGTTAAAGGCGTTATCACCCTGTCGCTGATGCGGCTCACACCAGCCGTCCAGGGTATCAAACGAGGTTCCAGAAATGTACAGTATTCTTCATCGGTTATGCGCCTGCTTTAGATGATCAAAACAATTCTGCAACCCATCCATCCGAACGAAACAACCATTACCTTGAGGCCTGGGCTGTATAACGTGCAGCATGGCGCATTTGCTACCTGCCTTCCTAACGCGACATCTCCCAGTCAGCTGGCATAAAATGAATCAAGGTCTGTCAGTCCAGATAAATTGACTCCACTTGGAATAATGCCACACACGTCGTTCCATGTAAAACTCCATCCCCTCCTACCGGGGGGTCTTTTTCAGGGGTGAAGCTTGACCGTATATTCAAATTACCTCACAGTGTTGGTGACGATACGAAGAAACGATCAAATTTGTTTAATGTAAGTCCACAAACAAGCAGGCTCGCCTTCGTTGTTATGATGAGCAACCGGTGTTCTTTACAACTTGCTCCTTTTCAGAGCCTGGTCCCCAAGTGCCGCTTGTAATTCTCCGTGTCTTTACACTACATTAACCACCACAAAACGGTCTTTTGCTCGCTGACATTGCTTCTCTCGACAAAACTTTGCACGGTTTAGTACGTCACATGCCAGTGACTTGTCGGGCCTGGTACATCTTAGTCAAGTTGGTGGTTTTACACTTACAAATGCGCACGGGAACACCGGCGGCATCTTGACTGGGGGACTGGACGCCGCTCAGGTCAGTTTTGGTATTCACGACAGGTATGGGCATTTTGCGGACGCGTCTGATAGGTGACGCTAAAAGTGCGCAATAAGCCTACCATGCACGTGGATTTACGCACTGGTTTGCGGGTCCTGCGTCATAGAATTTGGCCTACTCTTTCAGTATTTTGATGGGGCAACGTGTGGATGAAGGAAATACTTCCGGGCTCCGGGTGTAAATTATACCAAACACCGGAGTACGGCAGGAGAGTGTGACCAAGGCACAGGACATCTAACCTGGACAGAAATAAAGGACAACGGCAAATGCCCATGATTAGGATTCCCAGCTCACAAGATAGCCAACGTAGTGCTCGGATTCAACCAACATCAGTATCACAGTGGCTGAGACATCAGATGAGACTAATATTTACATGCTCAGTTAAGTGAAGTTCGAACTCGCAAATACCTCCAGCAACGACGTAAAATGACGTTACGTCCGGCTGCATAAGAACGCGCAAACTACCGGGTTCAAGCAGGACTTAAATATCGAGAGCAGTGACTTGGCTGGTTTGGATCCCCGTCCGTTACTCTTGCAGTGAACAATGTTGAAAGCTCCAGGTTCAAATGTAGTACACTTTCAAATATCAACCTCGCCCATTCGATGAAAGGACTACATTCAGGAGAATGTTTTTGCATAAAATGTCTACCTAAAAAGTAAAGTAAATTTTTAGCGTTGAAAAAGTGTGGCTTCCACCAAACGAATTTTCACAAGTGGGGCAGTTTGCTTTTTGTAGGCGCTGTCCAACGAGATGCTCGAGTGGTCGCAAAAATGTAAAGCCAGTCACAAGGAAGCAGCGTTTTAGGAAAATTCGTACTAGCAATTGAGTGGAGGAAAATCTCCCCCCTTAAAGTTATAAGCTACTTGATAAGTCCTGCGGTAAAATTTGTGTCGGATTTTAGGATGATAGGACTCCTTATCGACCACGGTTTTTGCGAAGCACAAGCCTGTTCAAAAGACTTGCGACATGTTCCCGGGAAATATGGTTAATCTGGTAAAGGCTGGTAAAAGTTCACTTAAGTCACAAAAACTGCAAGTATTGTATTTAGACGAAGACCTCAGACAAAGACCTTGGATAGGGACATTTTCACTGATTTCCGAGGGATAACGTCAGTAGAAAAGTATGTTTAAGTCCCGCTATCAAGTAAGAGAGTGGTTCTAAACTACATTCTCAAGGACTCAATCCCTGCGGAAAGTATCTTAGAAAAGAAATACCGTCGAAGGCAAAAAATAACGCCACATCAGTGCTTTGTTTACAACGCAAAATACGTGTGCTTCATAGAATGCTCATGAAAAATGCAGTGTGATACACTGCAAAACGAAAATCTTACGAATGCAGGAATAATTCATAGCAATATTTAAGAATGCAGGTAAGAGACACATATCTCCCATGGAATATCACATGCGAAAAAAAAACAACACAGAAGTTGGCCCCCACTATCATCCTGGCATATTAAATTGAGAAAAACTTATTCAGACACTTGATGAATAAGTTCTAACTGACTCGCTCCCGGACAGGAATCGAATGCCAACAAAACACCCGCAACATGTCTTCCCACCCGGGGGAATTAGCATGATTGCACCTGCAGTATACAACCGCCGGCTACACCGCACCATCACACCCTCCACCACCAGCACCTGCGGCATATAACAACATTGTCCGCCGCAAGCAGTCGATTGCCTCCTTCCACGCAAGTAGGAAATGCGCTCCACGACTCCTTCTCAATGCGGCTCCTCTGCTGCGTGTGTGACTCAAGTCTGAGACTATCACGAAGTGCCAAACGCTGTGGTTTGAAAGGCTGCCGACTGACATCTCGACTATGTCCACGCAGTCTGCTCAGTTGTGTGTGTTTGTGTAGAGTGGCGGACTGGTGAGCTGAGAGTCAGTCTGTCTCGGTTGCTTCCTAAAGTGACCCTTGGCCCTCCCGCGCATGTGAAAAGTTTGTGTGTACTTTATCGATAGTGCCTCAGTCTACGATTGACTGGCTACCTATCCTTTGAAGGGTGATAGCCCGGGCAAATGCAGGATTGTGTGTCGCCCTTTTGGGCCTCGAGAAAAGTAAACATCTGCTATGCTATGATCAGCAAACCAAGACCCTCGCATCCTGATGTATCCTGGCAGTTCTCTGGCACCTGGATCTTTGCTCGTAGATGCTTTCGCGTTCCCTCTGAGTATACAGGTCGTGAGCATTACTGCCCAACCACCTTTGTCTTTCGGGCCCATTGTGGTACTGTTGTTATTGGTAAATATCCAGATCCGGTGTTTTTTGGGGGCTAAAGGGCGTGATGGTACGACTAGGTGAGGGTCCGGACGTGCAGCCACCTGCGCCCTCCCTTATCTCCGGTCTTCTTGATCATGTCTTGACATCGGACCTAGGTGGGGAGGAGAGAGTGCGGCAGATGCTGCGCAAGCCTACCTTCACCAAAAAACTAATTAACGCGTAAGTCATTGTGCCTCCAGCACCCTGTCGTGGATCACATGGTGGGCATGGCAGGGGACGACGGTCGAATTGCCAACTTACTTAAAGGACACCCGGGCACTCTGACGAAGCTTCATGACAACTGTACTAGACCCCAAGAAATAGTCACTGAAGGGCAAACTTCAAAAGAACCTGCACCCTTCCCTCATGCGTGCACAGAAGACGGGCAAATTAATTGCTTTCGATGACTCCGGCACTGGAATAAATATAAATAGTGCCACCTGAGACAAAAGGCTCTCTTCGTGAAGCAACACGCTGAAACGACAGTCCGTTACGTTTGGATAGTGTACAGTGAAAATAAAAAAATCAATACCTCTAAACCTATTTAGTCAAATAAATCCGTCAGGGTTTCAACAGAGCAATTTTTTGTAGGATTTTTCAGGCTTCGATGGGAAATAAACAGCCAAATTGGTTCAAGAATCAGAACAAATTTCTGCTTCAACCTGTGACTCCTTCCGCTAAAAAACTGCACAGAATGCAACTTCCTCATCATAAACAAAGCTCTCTCTTCGCAAACGCAACATGGACGTACCAACGCTCGCCGCACGCGCAAGCAGGGGACTGCATGCACACTACCAGAAGGCATGACTGATGAGATGTGTCAACAACAAAAAGAATATGCGGTGTTGACTTTTGGACTAACTGCTCTCTGGTCGGTGAGACGAAATAAAGAGAGGAGAGCACTAATAAAGTTTAACACGGCAATATTGAATGAAGTAGAACACAACCTCGGTCTCATCACCAGGGTGAACGTCAATGCTGAGCAAACGCGAATATTGGGGCTAAGTGTTCTGAGCAAACGGGACAGACTGCCATCTGAACCAAGTCTTCAGACCCGCACAGCGATGACACAAGGATTTCTTTGACGACCACGACAAAAGAGTCCAATGTCCTCTCCAAAAAGAACCGCTTTTAGGGGATGCTTGTGACAAGACCGCCGCGAGCAAAGCCTAAATCTCTAGACGGCGAAGCTAAGTGCATCAGAGGCTGCAGGAGATAAAAGACAACTGGCTTAGACTATGATGATTCTCGAGAAATAAATAAAAAATTTGCGGCTACCAAAGCAATATGTGGCCCTTAACGCGCCGTAACCGCGCCCCTGCTCGGCTCGGACAGAAAAACCCTCCTGCGGAAGAAGTTGCAGACAATAGAGACCTGGATCGAACATCTGAGATGTGACCTCAACCGCCTATACTCATTGTCCGAGGACAATATCAACAAACGCTACCAGGTGAAAATTAGCGCTGGCCTTGATCGGTCATCCTCCACGCAAGAAATGACTGGGGCAGTGGAGGTGTCCAGAGGAAAGGCTTTATGTGGCTTAGAAGGCAGACAACAGGAGAGGGAACGGGAGACAGACGGAAACTCTAATATTTGCCGGGTGCTCTTATTACGCGGTCGCATGCCAGATTATAGGCAATGATCGCCTAGCATTCATTGCAAATGCTCGCAATCGGCGTAGGACTTGCCTAAACAGTCACTTCCGAGTTACTAGTTGTCGATGCTCTGTCGTCATTGACGGCTGTTGCTTTGATAACAGCTTGGCAATCCGGCTCCTAAGTGGTGCCCGTTGGAATAATGTTTGTCGATAGACTTCCGGCGTGAATAATTGCACTTCCCGGACAAAGTACTAACGACGTATGGGTTAAGGGATTTGGTTGCGCCCATTTTTAAGATTGTTGGGTGATTGGAAATTAGAGCGTGGACTACAGGTCAAGTAGTATGTGATGGTGTAGTCTTTGAGCCTCTATTCATTTCTGCAATGATGGTTCGAGTACGAATCTGAACGGCCAGGGAAATAAACTGCGCTTCAGAAATCGATTAGGATAACGCCGATGCTAATCAGGACGCCTTCTTTGGCATACTGGCGAATCAATGTTTTATAGCAGTTAGTGGTTGGTGGAAGACCGATGTCTGACTAGCGCTACCAGCTACTACAGACTAGGGATGTGGGGGATTTTCCATCAGATGGTAGATCTAAAAACTCGAACAGCCGGGATGGACGGACGGAAATTGTAGTCAAATCCTCTGCCTAGAGGACGGACACTGAGCCAAAGGTTGACGTGACGTAAAGCCTTTAGTTGTGCGTGCCCCGCACCCCATGGCCCCCCACTTCACGAGAAAGAGGCTCCGTCAGTTCGAATATAGTAGGAGGGACGAATCGTTACGGCCCGAGCCTAAGACTGGAGGGCGGAATCATCCCCCCAATTGGCGACCTCTTTAATTCGGACGCGCCAGCGCAGTCAATGTTGAGGTTCCGAAGCTCTGCACCTACATAAACCAACAATTAAGCTCACCTTCTTCAAGGACTTGGTTCCAATTAGAATGTATCGGCTGGGAGCCGCGTTGGGGGGTGCAACACTTGATATTGAATGTGGAGTGCTGCTGCCGCCGCCGCCGCCACTACCAAGCTGTAATTCAGGACCGATGGGGGCAGAGTTCGGAGACACAACACCAGCGGTGGCAGTTTGGTGCAGCAGTACGGAATTCGTCGCGGAGATAGTCCCCTTCTGCTGGCCCACTGACTTAGCTGCTGCCGTTGCCCTGAGTTGTGGATTCACGACGTAACGCGCTCGGCCAATCAGATCGGGAATGCTTGTACCAGTGGCAATGTTAGTCCTCAGATGGCCATAGCCGATCAGTCGGCCTACTGAATCGCGAAACTTAGCCTGACTTGTTCTTAAGAGGACAGCAGGGCGCGGTGCGGAAGTACCATGGAGTTGAACACCAGACTGTAGCTGACCGGCAATGTATGAGCCTAAAAAGGACGATTGGGAGTGAATCGCGACAGTACAGCAAACAGGAGTGATACAAGGGAAGTGGGGATTGAATGCTCTAGTATAATCGGCTAAATCCTACTGTCTCCGTAGCAGATAACTCTAGAAAAAGAATTAGTCAATTAGGAGACTAGGTGGCAGGCAGGGCCAAAAAAATATGCTGGACGTCAAGTTTTGAGAAATAACGAAGCGACGAGGTCATACTCAACACATACACCACCTGTAACACAAGAATTGACCGTCACTGAAGGTGTGGTGATTAAGTAAGCATGTAGTTCCTGAATCTCCAGATGGCCCTTGCTTGGAATGCTGTACAACAACGAGTTCAACCAATTTGTTTAAAAAGGCTAATACTAACGACAATGACGGGAGAAAGTGGAGGTATTTAAACGAAAAAAATAGATGTCATTAGGGTCTTTTAAGGATGGAGGGATTCAGACAAATAAGGATTACGTAGTCTTGCGCGTAGGTGGTATCTGATAGGCGCATAAATTTTACGACCAGAACCCTTATATGTTACGGGGGTACCAGTCCTCATAATGACGCTTGTCAGAGTATAGCCCATGAAAACTGCCATGACGCCCTGATGACAAGGTAGCAGAGTAACCAACCATGGCCGCCGCTAAACACAATATCTGGGCAGACGGCAGTCTTATGCAAACAACTTGGAGAATCCTGCATATTCCTACTAAAGCCTAGAAGCGTTTAGCCAGGCTTAACGACAAAAAAGACTGCTCGCTCTTCTTATCAAAGTTAGCGTCCGACGAAGTGAGAATTACTCGCAGTTCTCATAATTGACTTGCCATGTAAAGATCTAAAAGGGCATTCAGTAAGAAAGACGGCGTCTCACGCAGCGAAAACAAGCGGTTCTATCCCACGACGCAAAGTTCAGCACGAGATGCACCACCTGAAGACTTTATTGCGTCCGTTGAATCGGCGTTCCAGAAGTATGAGGCAGGCGAGGAGTGCAAAAAACACCGTGCGGCAACAAGTGCCGACTTTACTCCTCCAGCCCAAAGGTCATGTGACGATTTTTGAGGCAGAAGATCGATAACTTCTAAGGATATGAAAAATAGGATATCGTCACCCTACCCGCTGACGAGCGGCGCTCGATGGTCGTCATAGATGGGGTCGCCTTTGAGAAAGCGACGGGTGTTCGGTCAAGCCAATAAAAAGAGTTACACTGGTGCTCGAAAGTTGGTCTTCGGCTGTCACAATCAACCGGGCCACCGCCTGCATCCCGCGCACCAGGTGTTACGCAGACGGCTCGGATCAGTTCGGGCTGGGCTAATAGGACAGGCGAGCATGCGGAACCAAGAGCCGACGCTCACGAAGAAGAGGAGGGTAGGGGTCGGAGGTCGCATGTCCAACGTCGAACACTGCCTGACTGACTCGCCAGCGAGACGCAAAGCAACTCACACAAACAGCAACGACTGATCAGTTCGTCAAGTGAAGTGGGGAAGACCAACACGCACACTGACTTGGTTACAATTACGCCTGTCCGAAAGGTAACAAACTTTATGTGAACCCGCCAGCGGTCAGCCTTGAGGTCAGCGTCATTTAGCGGAAAATGGACAGGCCAAATTTTGCGCATCGAGCACAACTGTAATACGAGGCAAGCGGCAATGCCGAACAAATCAGGACCAACAGGAGCAAGAAGTGTACTACTCTGATGGCGGAAACGAGGGAGTTTCCGAAACGTCACTACGAACACAACTTTGTCCATGAGCTTGCCCTCTCTGCTTCTTCGTCTTGTTAGAGAGACCATGAATGCGATATGACATCTAGGCGTCGAATCTTATATCTCTGCACTCGAACAACAAAAGAAGACTATGTTAGATATAAAAAAATGGACGAGTATTTCTGAGTAAACCCATACCATCTCGAAGTGTTCAAATAAAGTCCTAAATCCCTGGTCGAGTTACTACGCCGACAGAGGAGACTACTTCCCAAGGGAATGAAACAAAGACCTCCTGATTCAGCTTATCTAGACTTCCTTGCAAACTTAGAGCCCATCATATCAGCAGCAAACCTTACAGAAGACGCATGGTTTCAATCCGAAATAGGTCTTAAAAGATCGGAATCACTATTCAATACTATGGCTTGAAGAACTGGAGGCGATGAGGTCTACAAGCGAATAAAACATTATGTTCCCAGCAGACAAAGGAGGCCTAACTACAACTTTGAACAAAATGGCTTACAATGAAAAGATGTCATTATTGAGAGATAACTCAAACTACAAACCCCTCTCCACAAACCCTACCATAACCCAAATCTCGTCTATCGACAAACTTTTGAAGCGTCCGACAGGGAGGAAGCAATTACCAAAATATACCGCCAAATCTCTGACATTAACTGGGCCAACCATCGCCAAAATCTACGGACCGCCTAAAATCCACAAAGCTGAAGTCCCACTGCGATCGATAGTATCATTAACCTGTGCACCCAACTGCAAAATTTCCAAGTATCTACTCCATAAACCCTGCCCACTAGCAAAAGATTGTGAGGCATCCATTGAAAACTCCATAGTTATAATAATGGTTTCCTTCGGCGTTGTTTTGTTGTTCACATCTATTCCGCTAGACGTCCCAACGAATGTACAAACAAATCCCTGCGGTCCTAAAAAAACATTTGTTGTCCTCAAAAGAGGCCAACTATAAACTAGATAGTTCCAAGCAGGCGCCCAAAGCAAATACTTGGAGAACCCTCCCTTACATTAAAAATGTGAGTGAACTCGTTGAAAGACACCTGAGAAAACGCCAAGTACAAGTGGAGCACAGACCGGCGACTACCTTACTCAGTCAACTTGTACACCCTAAGGATTGGGTTCGCTAACTGCAGAAGAAAGCAGTCGTCCGCAAGATCCCATATGAAACTTTTGATGCTGTATATTGTGGCCGAACTGGACAGTCCGCCTCCACACGCATCCACGAACGTCAGTTAGCTGCTAAGAGGCGAAACCACTTATCTCAAATGGCTATGCATACATTAGATACCGGGCATGCTATATATGCAGAATGGCATCACCGACAAAGACAAGAGAAACTTGAATGGCCATTTCTGGCTTATTAGCCGTCGTCAGCCAGTCATACCCAACCCCGAAGTGTGGAACACCCGAGGCTCGAACGCGCGACCTGATAGTTAGAAGTCTAACGCCACTGGGCCATGGGCCATATATGTATATCAGAAGGGGGGAAGATTGATAATGAACTGTTTGTGGCTTGTTTGCCTTCATGCAGCCAATCGTAATCCTGACCATCAGATGGGGCCGGAAACACAAATATACGCAGTAGACTTTTCTATACATCAGCAGTTTTTACCCATAATGCGGACAGGGCTTTGAGCGAGGGCAAGATGATAAAAACTACTTTGCAGGAGCCTAGGCAGTGAAAAGCATACGATCGGTGAACTATTTTGGGATGACAAAATAATGTCACTTACAACAATAAACAAAACGGCGTAGGATGACTCCTATGGAATCATGCACAAAAAGCTTTTGAAGGCCGCTGAGCCCAAGACACAGGAGGAAAAGAGGCGGAAAGGGCAATAAGGATAGATACTGTACGCACTATTCAGGTGATGTTTCATTTACGATTTAGTGGTTCTTACTTCCATGACGGCAAGTTTGCATGACTCCAGCGAAATACACAACGCTTTGGAGACTGGACAGGAAAAAAACTGCAAAAACACGAGATTGAGTCTACAGACCATAAATTCTCTAGCCAAAATATCAGGTAGCACAAGTAAGCGCGTACTGATCGTTCTCCCTCTATCTCTAGAGTTAGGAAACGATTTATCTTGAATAAGCTACGATGGATAACCGAATATCTGCCAAGGGGAGCGCATAGACAAGAGGAAACGGATTATCGTTACTAACCGATTGACATAACTTAGAGGTCACTGCCATCGAAAATGGCGCTTGGTCGTGTCCTGTGTGGGCGAGCTGGCCCAGGCAATATACAGCGATGTCCACAACACGCTGGGTAGCATGGCGTCCACACAGACATGACTAGCTCTGACAATGTGGGGGTGGGCGTAAGTTCCGGATGCCAAAGGATTGCTTTTGACAGATCAATGTCCCATAAGGATACGCACTGTTGTAAGCCAAAGACGATGTCCGTTCTTCGGAAGTGGTAGCCTTGCTTTGCATTTGATTTGACTGACGGTTCACTCGGAAAATTCTTGTTTGGAAGGCTCTTGGCTTTGCAGGGTACAGCGAAAATGAACTCAAGGTACTGCCGCCCATACGCAGTCGGGAGATTTCACGAGAAAGTGGGCCGTGACAATCACTCTCAGTTTTATCCGCATCCCACTTATCAACGCAGGGAAAGTAAGCGCTGATTCCACGCTCGAACGACTCTTTTGCACTTTTAAACCAGCAACAAAAACGATTCGAGCCAGTCACAGGTGTCGCAGTGGTTGACGCAGTCCAAAGCCTTCACAGAACACGCACCACCCTCAAATGTGAAATCGGGCTCGTGGGCCAATAGCTCACAGCCTTCACCAGCAGCCTTTACTTTTTCTTGTCCCCTTAAGAAAGAAATCAACAGGATGCACAAATTGTGGAGAAAATACTGCGTTACTAGGCAAGTTGAATATTTCAACACCTACAAGACACAGAGGAATAAATTGAGGAACCTGATCAAGAAGACGCGGCGGGAATTCGAGAAGAACTTGCTACAAAAAGCAACGCAGAACCCAAAATTACTCTACAGTTACCTCCGACGAAGTACAAGGAACAGGCATCAAATCCCCTTAGTAAGGACTACTGATGGCGTTGAGATTGCTGATAGTAGGGATAAAGCTGCGTGTTCTTCAGTTTTTCCAACCAGTCTACACAAACGAGGCAACGTTCCTTCCTCCCTCCACAGAAGAACTGTCGACCCCAAGCGTCAGTGATATACTCTTCTCAGAAGGCATTGTCCGAAGAGAATTAGAGGCATTGAACGAATCGAAGTCGCCAGAACCAGACGAGATTCCATCCAGGCTTCTCAAGGAACTTGCCAGCGAGCTCTCTGTGTCTTTGTCGATGCTCTTTCAAACGTCATTTGACACTGGAGCACTTCCTATCGATTGGAAGCTGGCGCATATTACTCCGCTACACAAAGGAGGTAACAGAGCAGCGACGACAAATTACAGGCCCATAAGCTTGACATGCATTCTCTGCAAAGTTATGAAAAGGATCATAAAGAGTGAACTGATGCAATTCCTGGAAGTTCATGGCCTGCTATCGAAATGCCAATATGGGTTCCGGAGAGGAAGATCCTGCACGAAAAACTTGCTGCAATCTCTCCAGAGCTGGACCCGAGCTCTCAACGACAGGCACGCGGTCCACATAGCCTTCATCGACTTCCAGAAGGCGTTCGACACTGTGCCACACAAGAGGCTCTTGCATAAACTTAAAAAAGTAGGGACCATTGGCAACTTCCTTAAATGAATCGAAAACTTCCTTTTGGGTCGACACCAGGTTGTGTGCATCGGTCAAGAGAAATCAGATGCTGCTATGGTCGAGAGTGGTGTCCCCCAGGGTTCAGTACTGGGACCCATTTTGTTCCTTATATACGTGGACGATGCCACAAGAACTGTAGACTGCGAAGTAGCAATGTTTGCCGATGACATGAAGATATGGAGTGTAATTCGGGGTCCTGTCGACGAATACAGGCTGCAGATGAACTTGAATCGGTTGGAGGAGTGGTCAAACAGTTGGCTCCTGCGGTTCAACACTGACAAATGTAGCATACTTCGCCTAGGCAACACAGCCAGATCCGCCAGCACAAGAGACTACTTTCTGGGCGGTGCAGCCCTACAA
This sequence comes from Spirometra erinaceieuropaei, assembly GCA_902702965.1. NCBI lineage: Eukaryota > Metazoa > Platyhelminthes > Cestoda > Diphyllobothriidea > Diphyllobothriidae > Spirometra > Spirometra erinaceieuropaei. The sequence goes on along the minus strand of CACRXP010000620.1, from coordinate 60,504 downwards.
GAGGTCGAGGCCCAAAAAGACCTCGGTGTGCTGACGACGAGTTCCCTAAAGCCATCCGCCCATTTTTCGAGTGGGAAAAAACGCAATGTCCGTACTGTACGCCATCAAGCGTGCCTTTATGGACTTTGACGAAAATGCTTTCTCGAAGACATTCGGAACGTTTGTCCGGCCGCATTTGGAGTACGACATACAAGCCTGGAGGACGTGGGCGATTGAGGATCAAAACTGCGTCGAAAGAGTCCAGAGGAGAGCCACAAAGATGGTTAGGGGTCAAAGCTCCTTTCCTTAAGCAACCCGCCTAGTAAACCTGAACCTATTTCCTTTGAGTTACAGGCAACTTCGCGGGGATCTCTTGCAAGCATTCCGCATTGTAAAGGGGTTGGATTGCAGCCTGGACTTCGAGGACTTTTTTGAATTTGCTACCACGACCAACCTCCGAGGTCACCCGTTAAAACTGCGCACTCAGCAGGCAAGGCTGGATGTGCGGAAGTTCTCCTTCTCTGTTGGAGTGGTCAAACCATGGAATGCCCTTTCCGCAGATGTTGTGATGTCACCATCTATACGAAGGTTTACAAAGAATCTTGACATATATATGCATATATATATTGAAAATAAGTAAGATTCTTTGGGAAGGGAATAAACTTTAATGAGTAAATTTTCGAGTCTGGTTCCCCAGCTCGTCGTCAGACTTTTGGGCAATGTACAAAAACAGTTAACTATTTAACCGTGTCAAACAAGTGATTCTATGGTTGGCCGAAGTCTGCGCCAATGCGCGTCAACGATTTCGTCATCCCTTCGGCATTGGCTGCGCTCGCTTCCATTTGTCCTTGAGAAATTTGTATGTGGCATCTAAATCGATATGCCGATTGATGCATGCCTCATCTGAGTGCATTGCTTCCAGGAATTCGCGGCCTTTCCTTATTGGGCAGGCGCCAACAATGCGGGTGTTCTCCCATGCAAATTTGTGTCCAGTGTCCAGTGTGTGCATAGCCACCTGGGATAAATGATCTCGTCTCCTCACCGCTAACTGATGCTCATGTATGCGGGTACAGGCGATGAAAAGAAAGCACTAAATTCACTTAAAACTGATGAAAACATCATCGTTCTGCCCGCTGACAAAGGAGGCTCCACCACCATAATGAACAAGACGGATTACACAGAGAAGATGATGACACTATTAAAAGACGAATCCACCTACGAACCCCTAGATGCTGACCCCACAAAATCTCAGAATTCATGCATCGAGAAAACACTAAAGCGCCTTACAGGAAAGAAATTAATCTCAGGAGTTCTGGCTAAATCCTTAAAACAAGACGAACCCACAATTGCTAAAATATATGGACTTCCTAAAGTTCACAAAGTAGGTATTCCACTGCGACCGATAGTCTCCTTAATCGGTGCACCAAACTTCAAGATTTCTAAGTGGTTATTTCACCATCTGCATCCACTTACAAAGGACTCTGAGAACTCCATTGAAGATTCGAATCAGTTCCTAGACAAATTAAAAGGAGTGACTGTTGCTGCCGACGAGATAATGGTTTCATTCGATGTAGTCTCCCTCTTCAACTCGATTCCATTAGATTTAGCGAGACACTGCACCGAAGAACTTCAGACCTACACCACTGATGTGCCTGCCGACGCTCTACTCCAACTACTTGATGTTTGTCTAGAAACCAACTTTTCTTTCGCCAAACAATGTTATCGGCAACTTAAAGGTGCTCCTATGGGTTCGCCTACATCTGGCTTTCTAGCAGAAGCCATAATGCAGAAACTGGAGTCTATAGCCCTTCCAAAATTAATCCAAAACTATGGCTACGCTACGTTGATGACACATTTGTCATTGTCAAGAGAAACCAATTAGACCAACTTCACACGAATCTTAACTCCACATTTCCAGGAATTCAGTTCACATTTGAAACAGAGGTTGACGGACAGCTACCATTTCTAGATGTCCTCGTATGCCGAAAAACTGATGGATCCCTTCAGACTTCAGTTTATCGCAAAGAAGCATACTCCGAGGTCATCCTACACTTTGAGAGTAACCACCCCATCTCTCACAAGAGGAGTACTGTCTACAGCCTACTAAACCGAGCTAAAACACACTGCTCTGATGAAGAAAGTTATCAAGCAGAAGTGAAATACCTTTTCAAATTATTTTCCCACAACGGCTACCCGCGCCACTTTGTGCATCATTGCATGAAACATGAGTTTAAACAGAAAGGTATTTCGAAAACAGCGGCCACCCAAGCACCAAAAACTTTCACCTGGCGGACCCTCCCATACATTAAAAATGTATCTGAACTCGTCGAAAGACAACTGAAAAAGCATCAGATACACGTAGCACACCAACCTACAACCACCTTGCGTACACAGCTTGTACACCCTAAGGACAGGGTTGGCTATCTTGATAGGAAAGGTGCTGTCTAC
>CACRXP010000620.1:34348-54390 GCA_902702965.1 Spirometra erinaceieuropaei | reverse complement strand
GACGAAATCGTTGACGCGCATTGGCGCAGACTTCGGCCAACCATAGAATCACTTGTTTGACACGGTTAAATAGTTAACTGTTTTTGTACATTGCCCAAAAGTCTGACGACGAGCTGGGGAACCAGACTCGAAAATTTACTCCTTAAAGTTTATTCCCTTCCCAAAGAATCTTACTTATTTTCAATTAAATTTCTTGGGATGCCCGTTTTCCAGCGCATATATATATATATATATATATAGGCAGAATGGTACTACCGACAAAGACAAGGGAGACTGGAATGGCCATTTCTGGCTTATTAGCCGTCGTCAGCCAGCCATACCACAGCTAATGACGACGGCTAATAAGCAAGAAATGGCCATTCCATTCTCCCTTGTCTTTGTCGGTAATACCATTCTGCCTATATATCATGCGCTGCTGTACGGCTGCTGGTTGCGCTCGAGAGAGAGAGCCCTTAAGGCACAACGGAACGAGTGAGTTCCGTATGAACGATCGGTGAGCGCCCCCTACCATTATATATATATGTTTTGAAATGACTAAGAGCGATGAGAAGTAGAGCTCACCCCTGTACCTTGTTCTGTTTTTGTCCTACCATTATGGGCGTGTTTGAACTACTTCAGCCCAGAACATTTATCTGTATACCGCACATTTTTACGTTGCAAATAGGGTACTCAAAGGCATACGCCTATTTCCCTCAATAAACTGAACTGAACTGAAACATGATGCGCATGCGAAGACAGTGAAAAGGGCGCTGCAGAAGTCACTCCCACTACAAAGGATTTAAAGGTAGGTCACGGCTTTCTAACCAGGTTGTAGTTGTACTTGTCATTTGTAGTGAAATTGCGATGAACCACACGTTCGGGGTCAAACAATATGGGCACGTTGTAGGAACCACACAAAAACTGATGACAGGTTTCGAGTAAACTTGATGACAAACTTACCACGAAGGGACCCTGCGGTTGATACTGCTGCTGCTGCTGCAGTCGTCTGTCGAAAACTGCTTCGGGAGGACTTGCGAGACCGTCCGGTAATGGACTTCTCTCGAAAGTCGTTAACGACCACCCGGCGCTGAAACAGCGAAAATCAGAAAGAACGCGTGCAAAATGTGCAAAGGCAGATAGACATGATACTTAAAGGAGTTCATGTACATGAAAATGCTCTCGGGAAGTATATAGTGGTACTAGCACTGGACCCACAACTATATAAGTTGATAAGGAGGATAAAATATGCTATTTATGAAGGTGATGTGGCCTTCTGTCATTAATGCTGATAAGATAATACGTTCGGATGCGACATCAGACTGAGTAAAGTATTTGTGTATTCTGGCGACTGGGACTCACTACAGTCGTACAAAGAGGTCTGCGGAATCAACCGCCCAAAATGGGCTTTGATAGAAGTCAACCGAGGCTCCATTAAAGTCCCTAAGCAAGAGTATAGTTATGCTCGTGAGATACACTGAAGTCGAAATGACCTGTCTCGAAAACTTGAGCCTGCTAACCAAACTGTGGCGGTAATGACCAAGGGAAGAAAAAATCAGTGCGTCCTTCGCATGCCTGCATTTCAAAATTTACGGCAGTATTGGAGAGTCGAACAATTGTTCAAACATGTATTTACGGGATTACTTAGCCTAGCTCTGCGACGGTGTTGACTCTATCTTCGGCGCTGAACGTGTTTTACGTCCTGTCAAGTCCTCACTGAGCACTGGTGCCAACCACAGCCCGCTACGGGTGAGAGATCCCTAAAGACTGCCCTTGCGGTCCAGTGCAGCTAGTGGGCGGGTCATATCGAACAGTGGATGCAGAGAACACAGTTGACCAATTCTGTTACACACGGCTGTACAGTCGTTCGTAAGAGATGCGACCGCTGAAGGCAGCGCAAGTATTTTGACCAAACACTTCAATGGGTGGGTATTTTTTGAGAACAAGTGTAATAGCCGATACCCGTATAAAAAATATTCCCTTAACGATCATCCTATATGTTTTAGGTTTCCCTATCAAGCTGAAATAACTGTACACGACCGGTGGACTAGATGTCGATTCCCTCTTTACTTTGCATAATTGGTAAATTTCGATAAAAGGTAGCAGATGCTGTTCATTGGCACAATAACTTCACTATTCATAGTGAAAGCGCACATATCTCCTCAATGAACTGTAAAACGATCATATTCACGTTCAACGTATTTATCTCAGACTTACTTTGTTCTAGATGGATTGCACAATAGCACCTTATCAGAGCACTCAATTGTACTAGAATTTTCTAGTAGTCTATCAATAAGAATTAACGAGTGGCAGTTGAAAACTTCTGCTGGAATGCAGTCCGCACCCAGTGTTTCGCTTTTTCTTCAGCTTTGTCATGGCATCAAGGACCGCTACAGTAGACCTTGGTTGACGTTGACTACAACACCCTGAAGATGTAAGAGAGTAGTCCCCAATTATACAAGCTGAAAATGTGTAAGCGAAAATTCGGCCTAATTCTTAGAGTGATTGTATGGACCAGATTGTCAGCAGGTGGACTGAGATAGGTGTGGGCATCTACTGATGCCTGGTACATAGATGCCGCTCTAGTCATGGTCCCGTAAGTATACCCCAGAAGGGCAGCCGATGTTCATATTCAGAAAATCACTGACGTTTCGGGTTCGCACCGTGGCCCATCATCGCGGGGGCACAAAGCGTAGTGTTTACAGGATGCAGTTGTCACGCCGCCACACGCCTACTATAATTAGCAGTTCTCATGTTCGCCGTTGGAGGTCATATCTGATGCAATGATTAATAGTCGGCGTCCGAGTAGTTAATTGCCGTAATTCCCTCTTGATGCGATAATGACTCGGCTGTTCGGCTTGCTGTCACTGAAAATGTTGACTGCTCGCGTCCTCCCCGCGTGACTAATTATTCTGCATGGGTAGTCACAATACAGAATAAGTTGGGAGCTCATTGCGCTTGTTAATCGACTGTGGGCCGGAAGACCAAAAGTCAGGAGGCTCGTGGCCCACGTTTTTGTCATCTGCGAAAATTTGGCCTCGTCAAACTTGAAGGCGCGGTCAGGTCGCGTCGAATAAGCCGCCACCTGAGGCCCAGCGTCATCCCTTTCCACTACTGCTAAACGTTCCGCTTCCGGGAACGCGCCTTCGCGATTCTATCGGCAACGCTCAAAGTTTAATACATTAATGCAGGCACGGATGGGCTTTCCGATGCCAGTAAAGGCATATTTTCCTTTCGGCATGTGATGTGTAGCCCCTTCTTTCTTCCGAAGAAGCTGGTTTGCATATCTAACTTTCGACCCAGTAGAAAATACACAAACACGCAGGGTACCACAGACGCCGTAGCATGGGGAGAGATTTGCAATAAAGAAGCTTGCACCCCATGATAATTCGGCGAACTGACACAGGTCGGGTTCACTAGTGTTAAGCTCGGCCCTTAAACGGATTTTCAGCAGACGCGGCAGCGGCAGTTTATGATCCTTCTTTGACAATGCTGTTAACACAGGCTGAATATTTTATAGAGTAGTCAGTGCTTGTTAGACCTCAAGCTTTCTTGTCACCAAACTAGCACGATAACACAGAAACCGCGACTCTGAAGTAGAACAAAGTCTCTGGAATGTAAGAATGGCCTGACTTCTACAGGGCGATAGAGGGAAACAGACTGGGGAGGTATATGGTGGGTTAATCCCAGTCACGTTCTTTGAGCAAAGATAGACGCCGAAAGTCATCTAAATAACCCACACAGACTAGCCGCGCAAACTCGCAAAGGTTCACACACGGATACATAAAGTGTGTCTTCTAAGTACTTGAATGTTTCACTCCTCATGAACCGACTAAGAATAAAAGGACTCTCCAAAAAGGCCTGTATGCGTTCGAAAGTACTACAATGGTGCTGTTTGCGATATAGCTTGTATTTTTTGAGGATACGTTGCAGGAAACGTCCATGTGCACGAAGACGGACGACAGATAACGAAATGGCCTCCGGCGAGGGCTATCAGCGAAGTGGTTGCGGACATCCAGAAGCTGTGCCTGGTATACTGACCACCATGTCAAATGCCACGGCGTGATTCCACCATCGTCGTGGGATGAATTTCCAAAGGAGTGCTGCTGTTAAGCAGCTTCGTTGATTTTGATCTAAGCAATGACGCTTGGGTGGTTTGAGTACTCGTAAAAGTTTAGAAATTTGCGATCTCAAGTTTATCAGGACCATTCATCGAGCGAGTTGACTGATCATAGAGGGAGATGTGATGGCTGGAACAAGGACTTTACTCGTCCGACCTCTTGGATTCACACTCGAACCCATCATGACGAACTGCATCAGGTATGGGCAAAAAGATCCTAACGCTACATATTGTTCGAACTCATCGTTAGAGGCCCAAATACTCTGTCCCCACGGCACTTCAAAGAAGGTCCTCACTATAAACAAATTGACGCACTTTTAAACGATCACAATGAGCTAAATGGCGTGGCTTAGAAGGGTGCGAACTGACGGGGCAACTCGGTCTACTCAGGAAGGGAAGTCAGTCTGCAGTGGAAATCGAAATCGACAGTCAATCTGTCGTAGAAGCAATCCATACCAGGACCGGCAAAACAAGTAGGAAATTTGACCTCCAACGATTGCGTGTTGAAACATTAAAAAAACATGGCAATCAGTGACGGTTTATGAGATAGTTGGCGTCGGTTGTTGCCCACGTTGCCGAGAAATATGGGTCGTGCACGAATGGCCTGTAAAACAGTACGAGTGTTTTTACATGTATAGTCTGAAATCGATCCTAAGTATCTCATGGCAAGATTGACTCGCAAACCTGGAAGCCCTCGACAGGACAGCAATCACAAGCATCCAAATCATGATCCCAGAGATTTGGCTAGGATCTGCGGAGTACGCGGTACGTGGACGACCCTAGAGTCGTCAAATGGCTGTTCTATGGTCAGCCGTGACTGAACAAGAGAAACCAAGGCTAGTTTCTTACGTGTTTTTAAAGAAAATAACAATGCCAGCATCGCACATGCAGGGCTTAGTCCCAAGCGCTTGCAACTGGGGGTCCATGGGGTGGTATGGTAAACACAAATCATGAGTGATGTTGACCCAGTAGCTACTCCGAAAAAATGTTGTGGTATCAGGCTCAGCAGCAAAATTTGGAAAGTAATTTTTCCTCCTTGGTGAACGCACATGTTGCGAAATGTCACGGTAAGCCAGCCACCCTTGAACCTACAACAGTTAAACCTGTGAAGTACAACCGTCACCGACAGACGGAGTGGATAGCTATCAACGCAAATGGTTAGGGGGTATATATCCTTTGTTGAAGGGCTTACTTGCTGGGGTGACAATAAAGATGTTTTGAGAAACCCTAGTGTGAGAAGTAGGAGGGACCGTCAGAACCTCGCTCACTAGTCAAGCAGCATTGTGTTTCTAAAATTCTAACCAACAAACAAATAAGCTTCGACCGCTGCAGGCTGAGGGTCTGTGATGGTTTTGCCGACCGTACCTGAGTTACTTTTCCTGCTACTGACGGGTGGTGGTGGTGGTGGTGGTGGTGGTGGTGGTGGTGGTGGTGGTGGTGGTGGTGGTGGTGTTGCGAGCCCACCTCCGGCCTCCCTGACTCCGTCTTGCCACCAGGTCCAGATGGGTGGCAGATGGGAGAATGCGATAGATGCAGCGCAAGTTTAATATCACTACAAATTAATTCCCACGCAAGTCACAGTCCTGAGACCAACACACTGCAGGACGCACGGTGGACATCATCGTTGGCGATAGTCAAAGTGACGGCGTGAGGTAACAAATTTGGGCTAATCTGCCTTCTCGTACACCACTTAGATGGACTGTGACAGTGATGACGAAGGCCGTCGAAAGCGATAGGACTAGTCCAAAGAGCGCAGAATGGGAGGGCGTGTCTAAATGAACATGGAGAACTAACCTGAAACTCTCCCAAATCTCCGGTGATGGCGTTGGTCTCCATACCCTGAGAGTAGAAGTCCACTGAACGTGAGGTAGACGAGGCTGAAGCGGTGGAGATCGTAGGAGAGTGCTGGGAGCCCGACGAGAGACAGGTCGGCGTTTTTGCCGCCCCCATCCTAATCGCAGCTGCAGACTGCTCTCCAAAAGTGCGACCGTCTGATGGAGGGACTCGGCTGGTGCTGCTGCCACTCATCCAGTAAGGATTCCGACGTAGCATGCTTGAGGGGTGGACTTTTCTGTGAAGAATTGTGGGCATCTCGTCACTAGTGAGGCAAAGAGGCGAATTGGGTGTTGGTGCCACCGAGGTGCGTAGGACATCCACATCATAAGAGTAGTCAGAGAAGGTTGGTCGTGCGAAATCCGAACTGTTCTTACTACCGGCTCCACTAGCACCTATGAATGATCTGGAGTCAAAAAGAGCGTTCGGCAGGGAGGGACTGCTTCGTCCAGGGGTCTGTTGGGCGCGCAGTATGGAGACCGCAGAGGCTGCTGGTGGCTGAGAAGAGCGACCAATCACGAATGTCGAGTCACCGGATTCACCACATTGGGCTGAGATGGGGGGAGCGAACTTGACTGGCGCGCGGAGGGTCGACGAGGCAGTGGTGACAGCAGTCGTAGCGATTGTCCTTCCGCCCAACGTTCTCCCGGTAGGATTGAAAAGGTAGGTGAAACTAGGTGTGGTGGAGGTTACAGCGGCACTTAACTGTTGCCGTTGAAGCTGGCGTGCAGAAGCTGACCCACCGATGGGTGCGCGTACCCAGGAGGCTAGAGAAGAAGGAGTAACGGCGTCCACGTGCACTCCTTTTGGGGTGGTAGCCACTGCAGCGCGACGAGCGTTCGTTGCGGTTCGACAGTGCCTAAGTAGTAAAAAGTTACTATAAGACTCGTGACAACTGAATTCCCAACGTGTCGACAACTACAGGATATAGTGAGCTAGGATAATGTCATGGATTCTGCCCTAGAGTCATTTAGGGATACATAAAATGGCCTAGAAAGATGATGTGCGCAAAGCGGAATTCGCAGGACAGTCGAGATATTCTCAACACCGTCGCATCGCGAACAGGGAGGTGGTAATGGAGCATTTTTACACACAAATTAAAAAGTTATCTACTCATTCACCAACTTCGCCTCTGCGCGTGTCACCTAGATGGTGGTGCCTACATCCATGGGGTGCAGGATGTTCACTGAACAGGTACATCCGGTAAAAGTGGCAGGTCGTTCCATGAGCGTCGTGTACGTGGTGGTTACTCCCGATGCCCCTTCACTGACACTCAGATGTCATCTGTGATTCCCCTGAGGCTATACTCGGCCTACAGATAACACCGCAGCAACCGCCTCGACCCGCGGAACAAACCAGATGAGGGTATCCGGTGTGTGTCCACACACTCGAGAGTCCTGTTTCCAGTCTCATTCTGCCCCTCCCCTTTGCCCCTTCGAAAAAAAAACAACCATAAAAAGTCCTAAGGATTGAGCGACAACGATCATGTGGGCAGTCACGGCTAATTGCGGGTGACCCATAGGAGGCTCGACAGCCTCCTGGGACGTCTCAGCGGCCCTATCTAGGAGTAGCACCACCTACCCTCTCGTGGCAGTGGGGGCTAGAAAAGGCATCCTAAACAAATTCTGTGAAATTACATCGTCTGTAAACTGAATGTGACTCATGAACCCAAAATAAGCGGTCGATTAAACATATGAAACCAAGATTATCATCCTCGCACCTTCCGCCACAGGCAGCCAGAGTGACGCTGCTCACTCTAATAGATTGGAATATTCATCCTATTTTACAAAACCCGCTAAGAAACCAACTAGAAATGGGGGCAGCCCTGGTCACTCAAGAATTGGTGAGCCACAAGGTGGGCATCGGGAGTAGGCTCTTTGGAGAGACACATAAAGGTTGGTTCTTCTGGAGCGGACGTCCAAAGGCAAAGCTACATGACGCTAGAGTCACCTCTGTCAACAACAACGATATCGTGGAAGGACTGCTCTGTCTGAGCAGGGCACCAACGATCGTCTCATGAACCCGCGTCTAACATTTTGATGAACAAATTTCCACTGTCGTCATTGCCTACGCCTCCCCCCCCCTCCCCACGATAACAGTCCCGAGGACGTGAAAAACAAATTCTGGGGGGACACATGCCCTCCTGGCAACTTTGCCGAGTGCGGACAAACTAACTACCCTTGGTGACTTCAATGACAGCGTCGGCACGGACCACGCTGCCTGGCAGAGAGTTCTGGGTCGCCAAGAAGACGACAGCTGCAACGGCAATGGTTAACTCCTCCTACAGGCCTGCGTAGAACATGATCTCTTCCTTATCAACACATTCTCCCGTCTTCTGATGAAAGAGAAGGCAACGTGGATGCAACCTTGCTCGCGTCACTAGCGGCTGTTGGACTAGATTCTCGTGTAGTCGTGACCAGCGTAACTGCAAGTCGCAAGGCTGAACAAATAGGAGGATACGTTCATCAAGGCGGTGTACGGTATTCACTGACCTGGTGCTCAGTCCAGACGAAAAAAAACAATCCTAACGGCGAAATCACAAATTCTCGAGCGCTGAGTCAAGCACTTCAGAGGCGTCCTTAATCAACCATCTAGTCTCCAACGACGTCATCCACAGGCTCCCAAATACGGAGATCAACACCGATTTCGACGGTCCACCTTCACTCCCAGAAACAATCAGCTATGAAACAACTCGCTGGTGGGAAAGCACCAGAGGCCGACGTAATTCAGACCGAAGTCTACAAGTACGGCGACCAAAAATCCATGAAGTACACCTCGCCGTTCCAGAGGATGTGGCTACAAGTACAAATATTTCAAGACTTCAAGGACGCTGCCATCGTGCACATACAAAAGCGCAAGGAGAACCGGCAGCTCCCTGAGAACTAACGGTGCATCTCACTTCTCAACGTTGAGGGAAAAATTTCTGGCGACGTCCCGCTCAGTCGCCTGAACTGTCACCTGGAGCAAGGACTTCTTCCGAATGTCAGTGTGGACTTGAAAATAACCGCGGAACAAACGACATTGTTATCGCGACCGCCAATTGCATGAAGTGCCCAGAAATGAGGAGCAGCCCCTACAACACGTTCGTCGATCTGACGACGGCCTTCAACACTGCGAATCGCAACAGATTCTAGAGAATAATACTGAAACGGGGACGTTAGGAGGGATTCACACAAATGGTGAGACAACTTCGCGACGGAATGGTGGTGAGCGACAGAGATAACGGGACAGTCCTGGAACCATCGGCGGTGACTAATTGGATAAAGTAGGGCTGCGTTCTTGCACCGACCCTCTTCAATCTAATGTTCTCTGCCACGTTAATGGACACCCACCTTGGAGGGTGCCTAAGGACCAACATTGCTTATAGAGGCGGTTGTCAGTTGCTCCAAATCCCGCGCATGCAGGCACCCACACGAGTTTAAACGACCATTAATTAAGGGCTCCTGTTCGTGGACTATGGCGCACTCAACACCAAGAAGGAAGCCGACATGCAAAGGAACATGGACCTCTTCGCCTCCAGCCACATAAACCTCGGTCTGGCCATTAACATGAAGAAGACGGTGGTCATGCATCAACCGGCACCGACGGATGAGTACACTACGTCCTGGAACAACTTAAATGAAAATCGCTTCACATGTGGACAAAATGGCCAATTTCATGAGTGCAGTTTCAATAAACATAAACATCGACGATGAAGTCGCAGATCAGATCCCCAAAGCCAGCCGGACCTTTGTAGTCTCCGCCTCAATACGAAAATTAATATGTATGGAGTTTTAATCCTGAAAAAGACAGTCTACGGAAGCTAATCAAGGAAGCTCACTTCACTTCACTTTCACTGCAGTATACCAAAGTTGAGGTGGCAAAATAGGACCGCAGACACGGAAGTCCTGGGACGAACAGGAATATTCGGCAGTCACGACATTCTGAGACAAATACAAATGCGACGGCATTGCCTCTTCGCTCGTATTCCCCAAGTGACAATCCTGAGGCGACTTCGCTAGGAGTTCTCGCAGATAAAACGAGAAATGATGACGCTACGATGAACACTTTCCTCAAAGACCCGCAAGTCAACCCTGAGGCATGGAAGGGCCTATTTTAAGGATCGGAAGACCCGTAGAACCGCGGAGAAGACTGAAGCAGCCATCTTCGAAATCAACCGGGTAGTCATTGCTAGGGCAAGACAGGCGCTCGCGGGTCTCAAACATAGCGGACTATCAACTCAAGCACCTGGTCCCTACCATTGTGTCCACGTCGTTAATGGACATTCTGCGCGCAGATCTGTTCGCGACCTAACTGTACGTACTGATATGGCGCTTAAGAGAGCGTAAATTTCGCATAGCATATGGATCACTGGAGATTTCAATATCCCACGCAAAAAAACGTGACATTTGGATGCGTTTAGAGTAAACTCATACCTCACAAGTTGCTGCTGTGATCGTGCCTGGCGCATGAGAAGCTTGAGGTCGTGCTGTTGCATAACTCGCCGTTTCTCTTCGGTAGTATGTGTCTAAAAACAAACGGAATAAGGACAATAGCCATTGAGAATTTTGTGATAAATGTGCAAAGTCGTCACGGCAGGACTTGTCAGATCTGGCCCTAAGATTTTCGTAAATATCTGAGCTGAGTATTACTGACTTCAGTGGAAAAAAACGCAGTGCCTAAACTTCAAAATTCATCAGTATTGCGCGTTTTACATAGGAAACAGTTCCATCATACCCTCAACACAGGAACTAGTTTAATAAGCGGGTGGTAAGAACACCATGAATATACCCAACAAAACACAAAAAATAGTGAAATGTAAGGTGGAGAAGCTGAATGAAGATCTACAAACGCCCAGTTTAATCAGACCAGAAAGAGAAGCGCAATCCTCAATTGCTACTAAGCACTGTTAGGTCTGGCTGCTAGTCTGTAGAGGTTACATCTTTTGCTCACAGAAACCTCAGCTTAGCCGGTTTGTCTCAACGTTTCTAATGCCGATTTTAGTTGCTGGATGCTGACAAAGCTCGCTCCTGGAGGAGGCAGACAGAGATGGCGGCAGTTGTCGAGTGGGCTAGTTGCCAATCCGCGCTTACACCCATGTGGCTTTGCAACCGCACGAAACTAGTCAAAGCTCAATTATTTCGCTGGCAGTTAGTTTTCAACCGTGGTTGTCGTATATGCATTGGCTAACTTCTGGAACTGCTTCGGCAAATTCACTGATGGCAGTGTGTATCGCTATATCGGATGACACTGTGGACTGTTAACGTTGAGGACACGAGCTTGCGAGACCCTGTGACAGGCGCAGATTTGGACAAAATACGTGACCAGCCACTGGGTGCAGTCTCACCTCTAGCCGCCTTCGCACGGTCGTCTACGCAGAACCTGACGAAGATTGGAGACGAGGCTGATGCCCAGTCGGCCTAACCACTATTTCAACCGCTTGTAAGGGCAAGACCTACAACTCCAAAGTTCTTAAATGATAGAAGAGTAAGGAGTCCAGTTTGCAGACACTCGAAGTCTTAGCCGTCCATCAGCACAAAGGCAGAGGGGAATATGACGACTAGCTTTACGAACTATCCGGCGGTAGTTGGAATCGGCAACCGTTGGAGAGTTAAAGCAGCCCAAGGGGCGTCTCTTTTGCCCCATGAATATAAAGGGGAGCAAAAGAATTCCCCCTGCGTTAACCTGGAAAATTAGGAAGTCTGAGGAAGTAGTCCATCCGTCAAAACGATGAATATCCTCATGGTCTAGGTAGGTAGTGCGTACTTGCACGTTAGTAGTATTATAGTGCGGGGGACTTGCGCAGCATCGACCTAACTTACTCCCTCCTTGTCTACGCCTGCTAATGCGACTGAGGATGGATGGGAGTTCCATAATCAGTGTGACCTGAGGCCGCTGTCTGCGTGCGCCACAGGCGCGTTGTTCCCTGAAAGTACACAATTCAGGCTCTAGTATCCCAGATTTGGCAAACATAAGCGTTAAAATAGAGGCGATATTCGAAGAAAGCGATCGCAGCCAGATCTCTAGTCCAGTGACTAACCGAGTTATCCGACTAAGTGACAACTTTTCAGAGCGCTATCCCCAGAGACACAGGTAAGATCACTGGCAAAGGTCGCTCGCTTAAACTATGACAGCGACATTAGCTGTTGACAGTTCAGCTACCCCACTTTTGCATAAAAGCAGTCAACAGTTCGGGAAGTGGTGAGTGCATAGCCTCGAAATTAGTGAGGTCCCCAAAACGGGTTGCGTTGAAGATGCGTTAGATCAGAATTGAAGTCAAACCACCTTACGGCACGCGTTTATCTGGCTGATTCGAGTCTGCGCGACCCCATATCTACTATCCTACACGTGCATGGCAACACCTTAGATGTCGGCTTTCACAGCGCATTAGTCACTGTACACAATCTCCTCGCCAGTTGATTGAGGGGCTTGGAAAGTTGACTGATGCATGGAATAGGTAGGACAGCGTGAGGCCGACACTTGGAAATCCATCCCCATATTAAATTGACGCATTCCTCATCGTAGCAAATTTTGCGCGTTTGAATCTATCAAAAAGTGCCAAAAGCCGTGGCTTGGACTGCCAACTGATGAGATGACTTGGTTCAAATGAAAATATTCCGGGGTGACTTGAGCACTGAAAACCCGGCTGCAGTGACTCCATCCCGATGTCGCCTTTGTAGCGCTCTCGCACATTTGAGATCCGAGCCACGCTTAGAGTAGCCGGTTGCATACAGCGGTAACCAGGTCGTGCGGAGTACGCGTAGGAGACTGTTTAGTTTTGTCAGTCACTGCGTCCGCGCCCATCCGCGGTCTTCGTCACAATTTCCTGCCATCGGGGTATAGGAGTTAGGAAGAGGCGACTGGTAGATGTTTCACGTCTACGTCACTACAAACTAGTTCACGCGCAAGCCACGGGTACTGCGATCACTTCGTGGAACACGTGGTGAACGTCGTCGCTTGGGACGATCGAAATGTCAAATTACTGAAGTTTCCCATAAGGACGGAGGAGTGGGTGCATTTCCACTGCCGACAACGCGCTCATAACATAGCAAGTCCCACGCACCATCAAAAGACATAGTTGACAGACCAATTTTTATCTATGTCTGTGATTCGACGTCCAACATCGATGCTGACGAAAGAGCCGGGGTGCTGCGGATAAGAAATCGAGCGTCGGTAAGGGTGAAAAAAACAGCCTATTATGTGAAAAATAAGTTTATCCCCAACGACCGACGCGACAATAGGGACGGATTGCAGCATTCCACTGAAACGACAGGTTGATTATGGCTAACACGAAGTGTCAGCTTCGAAAAGGACAACTTTTTGCACGGCATCCACACGGCAGGGGGACCATTAGATAAATTGACTAGCAACGTGAGTTGGGGATGGACAAGTGCTTAATCCGTGGAGCCAAGAGGAGCTACCAGCACAGATTGTAAAACAAATTCGTCTGATCACGCCCGGGTCTACGATTGTCTTCAAAGCCACTCCGTTATAAATGCACAACATACATAGTATCTGATACAGCGAAAAAATCACGCTTTTCGGGAAGTAACGAACCGTAGTCATTGTGCTCATTCGTGCGTGGATAAGGAAAAGGTCGTATTTCAAAATGATGGAATTGACCCTTTGCACCGTCCTCCAGGTAACGCCAGGCGCAAATTAAAAGACAACATCGACCGGCAACACTCAAAAGACGCATGATGCGTGAAAGCTCTAAAGTCATTGTAGAGCGCTGTGCCGTCCGGCAATGTGATCAACGAAGTCTGGTGGACATTAATATTGACGGAGCATGGTCGCGGAACTGGTTCTGAGTATGTTGTTAAGGACTTGGGTACAGTTAGGACTACATGTTGATGAAAAGGCACGGCTTACGAAGGACCGCAAAGCAGGACGTCTCAAGGATTCTGCGATTACAGCGGACTGTCGTCTGACTGCTTTCAACCGTTTTTCTGAACTGATTTGAACAACAACCGCTGTCGAGGTGTCGTCGGTGGAAAGCAACTGGCTCGAACCCGAGTACATTCGCCTATGTAGCCTTCAGGCTGTGCTTGGTCACAGTAGGTTTCGCCGAAAGTTCTAAGTCTTTGGTGAAGCGATTCAGCTTGCTGATTGTGCAAGGACTGCTCGCAATCTTGACGATCGCAAATTCAAAGACGCACGTCATGAGACCACATGTCCTACACGGCACAACCACAGCGGACTTATGGGTACAACAGCTTTAGACCCGAAACATGGTTCAGCTAACAGTGATATCAGTTTATACTGGGAAAAAATCCTCCGGTGGAAGGAGCATGTTCCACGGTCTCCGAAATCGGCAGGTTCGGCTATCTCGAATGCCGTCTAGTTGCATGATGTTCCACCGTCCGAATACTGCCGTAACTGCTAACCAACTACGGTGGAGATGCTTGAGGAACTCGTAAAGCTGATGAACAAGGCGCCTGGCGAGGACTGTCTTTCAGCTAAGTCTCCAAGGGCTGCTTGCAGTGATCTAGGAAAGCAGGCAGTGCCCAGGAACGGATGTGACGACACAGTTAAACCGATATTCAACAGAGGTAGTAAGTCGCTGCGCATGAACTACAACGACATCACTTTTCTTGACATTGAAAAAAAAAGTTCTTGCGGTCCTCCTTCTCAGTAGCTTCCGCAGCTAAGACGGCCCAAGGACGAGAAATAATGCGACTTTTGACAGGGGCAGGGATATGTTGGTCAGCACACTTTGCTCCGTGGAGACATCGTTGCCGACAAGCAACACTAGTACATCCTCCCTGCATTCGACCCTGTCCATCAGAATTCCTCGTGACGGATCATTCTGCATGCTGACATATCAGAAAAATCGTTTCGCTTGGCCCAAATCCACTGCAATAGAACACGAAACAAAGTCCATTTGAACTGTAAGAAGTGACTTCTATGATATCGCCTCCAGCGCCAATCGGAGCTACGTTTCTTCGCCAACTAGCCAGTGGACTGCGTTCTGCAACATGTGCTGACAAACCACACACAGCTTACATTCGGTCGTCGCCCGTGCATAAGGGACCCTGATTACGCTGGCAATGCTGCAGTGCTAACGAGGTCTATTGGAGAAACGCCGTGTGCTGCGCGTCCCGGGTGGGCAGGAAGGCGGCAGGATTTAACTTCAAAACAAACTTCTTCAAACGAAAGATGATCCCATCCGGTTTGGCGACCGGATGGGGCCCATTCAGCTACGGTAGGCAATGAAACTTCCAAGCTAGTAAGCAGATTCTGCCGTATTGGGTAGAGATTTCCGCGAAACGGCAAAGTAAAGATAAAGTCACCCATTGGGCCAACGTTTGGCGTCGACTTTTGAAATGGAAGCGCAAGCGAGAGAGCAGATGATGGTCCCATCAAGGCATCCCTCTTATACAAATGTGAGGCAAAACCCATACGCTTTGAAGACATCTACTGTCCGGGCGCATTCAAGACGTGATGGTTGTCCAAACTGGTCCCTCTAGTCATGTCTCCGGGGAAAAACTATTGCCAGTCAGGAACGGAACCGGCCGATCGAGATTGCTGGGTCAAGTACAGCGTCGACCTGACGGGAAAATGCCCAAGGTATCAGCTCGCTCGACCCAAACCCATGCTAACTAAATGGAAACGGGGTGGGTTTGATAAAAGCCGATCGTAAATGCATTTCTCTTACTGCTGTCTTCTATTTGCGGGGCTAGTGCATTGACAGGCTTGAAATCGTTTGAGGCCAAATAACTGACTAGAATTGGTGACGTGGTGAAGCACAGCACCGAGTCGGTTGAGTAAGTCATTGTACATGCCGGTGTAAACATAAATACGTGGCACCGTTCTCTAAAGTTTCAGAACGCCGAGCCTATTGTCTACTAGCAACATAAAAAGCTCATTGTACTTCTGCCTGATCGCAGTACGTTTGATAGAGCACTTTGTCCTTTGAGGGATGGAAGTAGGGAACCGAAATGCAAAAAGTGTGAAAACCCTATCTTCGGAACGAGCACAATTACCGATATTTATGATTTTCTCAGTCGTAAGAGATCGTAAATAGGGGAACTTGAAACCGATGATACTTAAAGTTGGCAAAACAGGCGGAGACTTACTCTGGGCACAACTAGTGGAAATGTCTATGTACAACAAGGCCGTCTATCCCTTGTCTGTCATTTGGCAAGATAAATGATAAATGACAGACAAGGGACCCAGGAAGACGGGTTGCCTGTTAACCTATCTTCTGGCTACCTGGCGCGTCCACAGGTGGCGGATAGTGGAACGGTCTTCAGTGAAGGTTACCAGCGAAATAAGCAAACGCAGGTCTGAAGAATAAGCAGTCGTGGGCTAGTGGTGACAGTACTACCAGGGTTCGGAGGGCTGAGGTCTCGATGACTGAAAGTCTCAAAGTCCCACGACATCCTTATGACATGCGACCATGAACCTCTAATAAACAGGTTAGCCTGTCACCACCGCTTTGTGGTTTATGTTTTTAAGTCAAGGCGCTAGAGAAGACAACCTCGAACAAACAACCCGAGCGGCTGTTGGGGACTCGCCTGTACTCAAAATCCCCAAGAAACCTCATTAAATACATCCGACTACAGTTTTACGACCCATGCTACGGCGTCCGCGGGAGCTGACGCGTTCCGCCACCCTGGTCCAGTGGTGCGGGCAAATAGTACGTGAGCTGAACTACTCTATTGGGGACGGGATCATGGTACTGGATGCTGGAATGTGCGAACGTCCCTGGACCCTGGTAAGCAAAATCCGACCGCACGCAACCTTAATCAACACAACGTTGATGTCTGCTGTCTGTCCGATGTCCGACTTCCTGACCCACGATCCCGAGAAATAAATACTCGTGGAGTCGAATCACACTTCACCTTGTACCACACGGGCCCACGTGACTTTCCGTTAGACACGATATGGAGATCGCCCTCCCAGAACAAGCGGACCTCACTTCACTTGCTCGAGAAACAGTCAATGACCGGATGGCCTACGTGAGACTGAAGGGTCACTTTACGAATATCTCCAATGTCTTTCTGTACGCGCTAACTTCAGCTGCCGAAGAACAAAATAAAGAGGAGTTTTACTCGCAAATGCAAATGTTAGTTGAAAAACTTCAACGTCACGATCTGCTAACCGTCTCAGGAACTGGAATAGTCGGAATGAACTTAGCGACTCCATAAACAGCAATCTTTTATGGCCGCTTTGGGAAGAGTTCCCGATGTGAAAATGGGCGAGAGATTGGTGAACTGAGCTGAACAGAACCGGCTGCTTGTCACCAATACATGCATTCAACATCGCAACATCTGCTGACCTGGTATTCAAACGACGGTCACCCGGCCAGTCAGATTGACCACATTCTAGTCAGCTCATGGTTCCGCAGTTGGGTTTACAATAGCAGATTGATGCGTGGTGCCAAAACTCGTAACGACCAGGGGTCGGACGATATCCTCGTTCGTACACGCTCGAAAGTTAACCTCCTATCCGCACCAAAAACGCCACGTTCTAGACGCCTCGATGACGCAAAAATCCGGCAACTCAGCACCGACGAGCTCCTAAGCAGAAATATTCGGTAATGTTCTACGACTCAAGCCGACAGAGAAGGCAGTAACCAGTGGTCGTCACAGAAAACGTCAGGCTATGGGGCAGTTGTCCAAATTCTTGGACATACCCAGCAACGCAGCGGTGCCTGGATCAGCGGATGAATCCTGCAGTTGTCTGATCAGACTGTTATAGCCATGTCACGTAGTGATGATCCCTTCCGTCACCTTCGAAAGATGGCGGCAAAGTCGGCCAGGGATGACCGGAAGGAATATTGGGATGAAGTGACAACCTCCATGGAACAGGCCTCGAGCGTTGGGGACATTCGAAATCTCAACCATCGTATCAACCAAGTTAGTGGTAAGCCCTCTAGATGGAGTGACTCTGTTCGCGACATTAACAGCGGCTTTACTGATAGCGATTTGGCCAAAGCCGAGCACTGGCGCGAGCACTTCGAGCGCCATCACAACTTCGATACCCAACCCATCACGTCCTTGATCTCCAATGCAGCGGAGTTTCTCCCCTCTCCAAACTATGCAGTGTCATGCGACATCCCTTCTAAGGGAGAAGCCGCCGATGTCATACTAAAGCTACGCAAAAACAAGACGCCCTCTGAAATCTACAAGTCTTTTATCGGCAATCTGGCGCCTTGGCTCCATAAGGCGATTGAACAAGCGTGGAGGGACGAAGTTGCTCCTAATGACTGGGACTAAGGCGTTCTTGTACCTATCCTCAAGGAGGGAGATAAGACTAGATGCGAGAACCACTGCGACATAAACCTCATCGAAGTTTGCTATTGTCCTTCTCAGGCAATTACAGGTTGTGCGTGACTCTAGGACGAGGCCTAACCAAACCGGATTCCCTGCTGGACTTGGACGTGCGGACCAGGTATTCAGGCTGAGACGCGTTCTCGATTTCCACCATAACCATCGACAATCGACGGGTGTCTGCTTTGGACTTTGTCGTCTCGTTGGATTCCGTCCATCGTGAGTCCCTGGGCAGATCATGGCACTAGATGGTGTACCGTCAAAGAACATCGTCATGATCGAGGCATATTATCTCTCCACGACTGCGCGAGTCATGGTTCAAAACAATCTTTCCCAACCGTCTGGTACTCGGTCTGGCTTTCGATATGGTTGTACCTTGTCACCCATTCTGTCCAACGATGCTATTGACTGGATTCTCGGGAGGGCGGGGGACGATGGCTACACAATGATGACGGTGTTGAGTTTGCACCCGGACACCGACTTACTGATCTCGACTATGCCAATTATATTGCCTTACTTGCTTCAACTTTTGGTGATCGTCAGTCTGCGATGGCATGGGTGAACGAGGTCGCTCAATTGCTCGGTTTATCCATAAACGCTAGGAAGATTAAAGTGTTTTTAAGCTGCATCCTCGACCAGATGGCGGCTTTCAGGATTGATGGCTGTCAACTTGAAGAAGTAGACAGGTTTAAAAACCTGGGAGCGAGGCGACTACCCAATGGGCAGAGTAAGGACGGCATGATCGACCGAATTGATGCTGCCCGTTGGGTTTTCTTAAGCCTTAGAAAATGTCTATGGAACGGAAGCGACATCTCCATCGCCACTAAGATTCGCGTGTACCGTGCATCTGTCCAGTCTGTCCTTCTATGTGGTTGTGGATGCTGGACTGGGCGCGTGGAGGACGAACGAAAACTGGAGGTATTTGATCGCCACTGCCTGAGGACCATCCGTAGAAAGAAGTACACCGACTTCGTCTCCAATGGGACAGCCCGCACTCGCTGTGACAACACCCTAAGGATAACCCACGCCATCCAAGAAAGACGACGGAGGTGGTTTGGACATGCCCTTCGTCGTCCACATCAGGGGCTCAGTGTTACTGCCCTTGATCTGACACCATTACCCCATTGGAGATGTCGAAGAGGAGGCCAAATCAAAACCTGGCTCGACACAGTTCGTCAAGACATGGAGGTGGTTCTTGGACCTTCGGTATTCTGTCTCCATCGGTGGCGAAGAGAATGGGTTGAACTGCCCAGATCTGTTGTCGCGGATCGTCACGCATGGAGAGGTATAGTTCGTGACATCATCGAGGCCGGTTAGATCAGGCATTATCGCAGTCGTACCAAGTACAAGTACAGGCAAATATCATAGAGTAACGGTCGATGTTGAGTTTTTTGCAAACCAAGATTAAGTAGGAGTAAACCTTCACATTGAAGGTGAGCGAAGCATTTCCTAATTGAGGTGTGGCTCTTCGTGGACAAGATTCGAGCTTGGCCGCTTCACCAGGGGCGCTGTGCACTCAAGAATTATACGGAAATTATTGCAACCAACAATAAAGTTGACACACTGGCGCTTCCAGGGGACGACATAGTAAAGTCTTTTGAAAACCAAGCAGAGGTCAACAGCAAGGCATAGCAAATTAACAACCAGGAAAATGGACTTACCGGGCAAACTGTGGAATTCTCACAATGAAAATCACTCATTTTCACGCATCCGCACTGGGCTAGATGGTTAACAGTCTCTTCTAGGCAAAACAAAGATAAAATATAAAATGAAATAGCACCTTGATTGTTGACATCACCCAGAGTCGTACTGCCCCCACAGAGTCCCGTCAGGTTCTGGGAGTAAGCTCCCTCAAA
>CACRXP010000619.1:356034-381390 GCA_902702965.1 Spirometra erinaceieuropaei | reverse complement strand
TGACTGAATGCTCCCCGCACGTTGCACTCTTAATCACGCCGTACAAGTTTTCTCATACTTGGATGACTTGTCTCCCCCTCCCCCCCTCGCCATATGCGCCCGCATACTAGACCCATGTTTCAAGTTACCTATCACGTTTTATCTCTCTAGGTCGATCGTTGATTGAACAGTTTTGCCTTGGCATATAAATATGCAATGACCGTGTGTAGCTGAATGAGAGGTCTCGAAATTTATGACGTCATTAAATTCTGCATGCTTTGTCGCTTTCGCCTTGTTCAAATTTATTCCGGGAATACATTGCTGTAATATCCTTTTTAAATTCCTCTTGTGGCTACGCTGGCCATACCGGTCAGAAACTAACAACCTGAACTTACAAATATTAACTGCATGCCTAGGAGCACGTCATCATGATAGTGTGCAATCCTTGAATGTGACCAACATTATTATTGGAATGATACCCAGTAGATCTTCATGGCCAGCACGAAACAGACGCAGGAATTTATCGCGGCGTAGGGCTTCGACAAAGGAAAATCCTGCCGTCATGCCTAACTGTGGATTCAATATGCGAGTCTGGAGGCATGACTGATATTTCCCGCTTCTGGCAGAAAAGCAGCCGCACCCAAACCCAACCTCAGTTCAGCACCTATCGCTGCACTGTACCGGTTTTCAACCAATCACGGCTGTACCAAATCAGCTAGTCAATTTCAGGGTCAACGCAGACAGGCCCTCGTTAAAGGCGCTCTGGCGCCTCCCCCGCTGTCATTTAGACGCAAACTCTCTTGGCGCCAGACACGTACTTTCGCCCGGCTGTTAACTTCCTCAAACCTACTATGTAATACTCCTGCACCTATTCTATTGGGGTTCAGCTGCTCATCTTTCTACTCGAAACCGGGCCTTATTGTCTTAATGGCAGAGGTCCACGTATGCCTACAAGAGGAACAATCGTAGGTGGCGTACCTCATAGACCAGGACAACCGAGAGTTGCTCGAATTCTTTGATCGGCTAACGCGTCCTAGTAAATCTTTCGACCCTGCAGCGTCTGTATCTAAAGCACGTTGCCAAAGAAACAGCCTAAACTGTGTGACTGGGATCAACATCACGTTTTAATAAGGCGATTTATCGTGCTACTTACTGACCTTGACTGCATTCGCGCAAATGCCCTTGTTTCTGTGGTAGAGGAAGCTCTGCTTGAGAGATGATTTTGCAGAGCACGTAAATTTGGGAGAGTCAGATGTGGGCGAAAGCGTTATTTTGTTCTCTTCAATTCTGAAAGAAAAATCTGCCTTTCATTTTGCTCTACAAACAACAATCACGTTTGCGGGCCATCCGTTTTTTAACAAACACCCCTTATTCTTAGGAGCACGCAAATATTCCATAAATAACCGCGAAAGAGGCCACCATTAAGCGGCCACGTCGGCATCCGTGTTTACTTTAAAATACTGTTAGCGCTGTCATGTTTCTGCCGCAAAACGGAAGGCACTCACATTTTAAAATTTTCTACTATGCCGATGACCATGTTTTATACATCCTGACTACATAAGGAGGCCAAAATTTAGCAAAGGAAAAGCCAGCGATGAGTCACAATCACGATCCGAAACGCAGTCTGTATAAGAAAGTCAGAGAGTCTACCACTTGGGTAAAGGTATACAAAGACTCTTGTGTAGGCCATGCTGACAAGCGCGGAAAACTGATATTTGCAAGGGATTTTTTGACAGCTCAGAGGTTTCTGGAAACACAGTGGACTTCATCGTTGGCAAAGATCCCTGCGCAATTTGATGATAGACATACAAACAATTTCAGATAACGGAGTTGTTTATGCGCTCCCAAGTCCTATTTGAAAAAGTTGGTTTATAAGTCTAAGCCTGTAAACTCCTACAAAAGTACATTTTATGAGAACGTGACTTCAACGACAAGTGGACACTTTTGAAGTCAGACAACAAGGGAGTGGGGAACTTTCATCGTGACCGAGTCAGGTTCGAGGCCTTTAACTCACAGTTGTCTCACGGCTTGGTGACAGTTTTCGTCCCAGACCGGAAAGCTAGCTTCGTGCTTTTGGCCTCACGGGCGTAGCGCGTGATAGCTGGGGTAGATAGACGTGGCTGTCGATAAAACTGGTGCCAGGCACCCATGTCTACAACGGTTCCCGCCCCCCGCCTGTTGTCGACTCGCGCCATTGCCCAAGTGCTCGCGAAGTCGAACTCGGTGAAGTACGCCCGCATGTAAATAGTGACTTAAGACAGTGGATCACCTCTCTTAAAGGCCCATTTAGTGCTTGAGTATTCGCACACCGAGTCATCATTTGCCTGGCCTTTATAATGGCAGGGACAGTTGCCACATGGAATTTGATAATGTACGTCTGGTTGTCCTCCTGCGTCCGGCTTGTCCTTCATGTGCATGATCCTGGCACGCGTGGCTGCTGTCAGCCTATGGGCGATACCTATGCCTATCTCTGAGGTAATGCGTCCTGTCGTTTCGGGCGCAGTCCCATACACTATCTGCCTTCCTCCTCTTTACGTAAACCACAAGAATGTCTATTTGTCTTTGAAATTACTCAGATTCTGATGTTTGGTTCTTGCAAGAGTTTTCAACCCCAAAATAATAAACCTGCTGTTCCAGTTATTGCGCCTTATTCTTATTCGCAAGAAAACTGCATACTTTTTAGTGTGTCATTTAATTCCATCTTCTTGTGACAGTAGCCGCCCGGCCTCTCAAAATAAGGCCCACTGTAAACGCTTATTACTGCAATTTCTCTTTTCGCGTAATTATGCATAGTCCACCACATTTCGAACAATATGACAAGGAGTAGTTTAAGTCAAGTTCTCCCACTGCTTACCTACAACACATAACCAAATTTCCTTCAGTTAATTAACAGCTACATTGCATAAATAACTTATTCCTTAGGACCATGTATCCTAAGGATTATCTTACAAAGCATTTGTAAGTGTCGTCTCTCTTAGAAAGTTTACATTGCTCATTTTGTGCTTTTTCATAAACGTCACAACCTCATTGGGTATTAATATTCGGTTTCCGGCTTCTCTGACTTATTTAACTTGCTATTTGTCATTTGCCTACTATGCTTTGCAAGTGGTCTCTGTTGTTTAAGTTTAACTAAAGGTCTTTCATCAAGACTTTGGGGTTTTGTCCAATTTCCTGAAGTCAGATGTTTTTAAATGTTTAAAGTTTTTTTGTGAATTCTAATGTATTTCATGTTTTAAACTACCTACTGTATCACATATAATTTGCAACGCAGAAATCTCGCGTCACCAAAATAGTGGTTCATTTGGACGGCCCTACATTGCGCATCATTACTGTGGCTGTAAGGTGCGAGTCATTTAGAGGACAGCAGCAGCATTGGTCCCATCAATAGAAGAGTTAACTGGCTATGTCTTCCAGATTATCAATTTTTTGGATTTCTGCTCGCCAACACATCGTCCTCTGAAATCGGTCGGCGTAATTTGATACGAAAAAACGAAATTCATATACCATTTCTATGCAAATATATGCATTAGAAAATAATAAGCCTTTTGGGGAACGCTGTAAAGTTTGTTCTGTAAGTTTTCGAAACCGGTTTCCCAGCTGGCCTTTGGAATTAAGGCAAACATGCAGAATAGATGACACTTTTAAAAGAGAGCAAAAATCCACATCGCTCTTTGATTCTTGCCAAAAAGCCCTGGTCTTGGTTAGCATTTCACGATGTTCGGTTACGGTTTCCTGCATTTTCCCCAAAATTATTGCAAATGGTGTCTTAATCCATGCGCCAGCTAACGCCCGATTCATCATACTACATGGTCTCTAAACATTCACGGCCTTTTTAGATGGACGATGCGAGTTATGTCCGAAGCAAATTAGTGTCCAGTTTTCAGTGTGTGCCAAGCAATTTAGGACAAGTGATCTCGCCTCCCTACAGCCAGCTGATGTTCGTGTACGCGTGTAGAAGCCAACATTCCCGTATGAACACAGTATACTACACTACAGGTGTCCCATGGAATCCGTAGACTACCTCTTTATTATTTAAATATATAACCCTATCCTTAGAGGATGCGAGCTGGTTACGCAACATGGTCGTCGGTTTGTGCGCCACCTGGATTCGGGTTCAGACACGTTTTTAATGTACAACAGTGTTCTCCAGGTTTTCTGTTTGAACGCCTCTTCGGAAAAAACTAGTTCCTCGTCTTTTAAGAATTTGTGTTGTCTTATGCCCCGGCGTACAAAATCTCAGGGGTACCCATTTTGGGAAAGTATTTGAACAAATAATTAAGTTCTGTCTGCTTACTAGTTCGTCTGAGCAGCGTGTTATTGCTTGCTTAATAACGCTGTTAACAGCACTTCGTTTGTGGTTGCTATTGTAATGCAGAACAATGTCCGCATGAGTTTCTTTCCGGAAAACGGATGTAGGAAATGTCCAGTCAGTCATTCGCTGTCAAGGTGGAAAATGGATAGCCTGCTTGCACGCAGAGACGGGAGAACAAATTCCAATTAAATTAGCAGCATCCCTGATGGATCCACAAATTGCTAGTATTGCTTTATATTGAGGTAAACTTACACAAGTTTTCAGCGTACGCAATTTGAAGTCTTCGACTGATAACCTTTCGGGATTCATTCCTCACAAAACAGTCTCACTGAAAAACCCTTCACGTGGTCAGCTTTCAAAAGCTCTTCTTCGCGATCTTGCTGACAAAACAGGACTAATGTAGTTGTATTAATAATATATAACAAAACAACGCTAGGCCCACCAATCGGGTTACATTTGAAGACCGGAAAGGTCAGGGTCTGGTGGTCTGCAGACCATTTCAGCACGCTGGCTAGTCCAGATATGTTGAGGTTCAAAGGCCGATCGACGGTCTAGGAGAGCGCAATCCGGTCGGACAGATAAAAGTCGCGTCTATTTTCCTGGGCATAAGAAAGCGACATTAAAATGTTTGTTCCGTCCGTAATGTGGACTTCGGGCGGGACGGAATCCATCTTGTTTCTCACGCCTAATTGAAATAAGCATGCGACATAAGATGAAAAACGACCAGCCTTGACGGTCTTTTGTTTACCCTGCTGCAATCGACTAAACGCGTGGATGTCAGGTTGACGAATCGCATGAAAACCTAATAGGTGGGTCGTCGCATGCGACATATGCTCACAGTGAGCTTGGTACATGGACAATGCAGTCCTGGAAGGATCTGGGAAGACAAACTGATGGCGACAGTCCGTCTGTTTGTGGGTGTGTGCCGAGGCTGCTGTTTTTGCGCTTCCAACGGGTGTGTGTGTGGTGGGAAGTGGGGGAGAGAGAGTGCTGTAGATGCTGCGCAAGTCTGTTATCCCTGTAGCCCGATTCAAGCTCAACTCATCGTCCCTGTTCCACCTTGCCGTGGAGCACACAGTGGACATCGTCCTCCACGACCGCGTCGAACTGTCATCTCTTCAAATGACCTAGAGGCGGCTGGGCTGGACCAATACGGATGTCAGCCTAAAGAACAGCATGTCTTATCTGGCCTGTGCACCCATAACAGGTGCCATACATGAAGTGTGCTAACACTCCTAGGCGCAGGTTCACGCCACGCTGTCGCCTACAGCGGATTCCCGCGTCAGAGCTCTAGCCGACTCGGACAGTCCGCTGATTCCTAGGAGAGGGAAAAGAGAGTGTGGTCATCACTGAGGCCTCCGTTCTATGATGCATTTATTAATACAACAATTCTGATGCGCTTTTAAGCAATCTTGTTCTCTACAAGTCATGGTTTGAAAGGCTGCCAAACGACAGACCGATTTCGTCCTTTCAAAATTGGCATTCAGGCTGCAATGACTCCCTGTAAGTATTGCCCATATGGCCCTTCCACTCATGACGGACGTAGGATGACCCCTTCTTTTTCCATGAAAACCTGGTTCATTGTGGCACCGACCAGGCGACTGTAACACGCGCAGAGGGGCCTATGTAGGCTTGTCAGTCATTGAGTCCTAACCCGTCCTGTTCTGCTTTCCTCTTCCTCTTTTCACTTGAATGAAGCAGAAAAATAATGAAAGAGTGCTGTAGACGCTGCACAAGTCGACTATCACCCTATTTAGCAGCCGCTCCATTCCCCCTTTTCTCCGGTTACGTTTTGTCGGTCGATGGCCGCGACAATCCTTGACAGGAAATGTGCCTTTGTTTCGAAAAGATTAGTTAAGTAGGGTTGTACACTAATCATCAGCTCGGCCCCATGCTATAAGAAAAGAATAGAAATATTTTACGGCAAGATTTCGAAATCTCTAGGCATTTTCAACCTGTCCACGTATCAACAACAAGATGGGTTACGGTACAGGAAAGCTAACGACGCTCGTTTTCATGATTAGACAGCTGTTGGCAATCAGGGTGAAGAACGTTCAAATGTTAAACAGTACGAAACGAATGTTCACCATCATCCCTCTGTGTCTTGACTTGCCGAGCTGGTGTGAAACGAAAATGTCACGACACGCTAGCGGCACACGGTCGTTTCGCCTGACTGAGCCCAGGATTCATGGCTCAACCACTTTTGGAAGAACAGTCTGAGCAGAGATAACCTTTACTTACCACGTGTAACCTAGCAAATACTCACGTTGACTGCGAGGACTGACCGCCGTTTAGTACCACGCGTGGGAGGTATCGTTTACGTATGTTTATTCAGGAAGGTACAGTAATTGGGCTAATTCATGAACTGTCGTCCGAAATTTCGAAATGCGTTCTCGTTTCGAAAAGATTAATTAAGTATGGTTGTAACAATAATCATCGTCCTGCATAATTAAATAATAATCCAGTTACCTCAAAGTGACTTTTTGGAAAAACGTATTTCGGACTGAATGCAAGATCTACAGTCGGCAAAAAAAGACTCCAGAAATGACATGCAATGTTTTCATCGATTTTCAAAACCCTTAAAAATTCAATTATATTTCCTGAAAAAATGCATAATAAAATGCATGTTTTTATTTATTTGGTAGACAAGTACGTCTTCATTGACGTTTTGGCAGATTTTGACTAATTCATATTGACCCAACTGTGAAAAACTCGGCGCCTCGGTAGGATTCGAACCCACGCAGTAAGGGGAAGGCTTTAGCGCAGCCAACGCTCCAACCACCTGAGCTACGAGGCCCCGCCGGACGACGCGAGTTTAATCACATTTGGGTCAATTTGCCCGCCCAACCTACTGCAACGTCTGGAATCCACCAAATCTGATACAGTAAGTTGACAACCCAAGCAGGATTTCCTAAGTTATTCACCTAGAATCCACCAGATGACTACCAGGCTCGCGTAATTCATTGATATTTTGGCAGAATTTGACCCAAATGTGATTAAACTCGCATCGTCCGGCGGGGCATCGTAGCTCAGGTGGTTAGAGCGTTGGCTGCGCTAAAGCCATCCCCTTACTGCGTGAATTCGAATCCAATCGAAGCGCCGAGTTTTTCACAGTTGGGTCAATACGAATTATTCAAAATCTACCAAAATATCAATGAATTACGCGAGCCTGATAGTAATCTGGTGGATTCTAGGTGAATTACTTAGGAAAGCCTGCGTGGGCAGTCAACTTACTGTATCAGATTTGGTGGATTCCAGACGTTGCAGTAGGTTGGGCGGGGGACTTGACCCAAATGTGATTAAACTCGCGTCGTCCGGCGGGGCCTCGTAGCTCAGGTGGTTAGAGCGTTGGCTGCGCTAAAGCCTTCCCCTTACTGCGTGGGTTCGAATCCCACCGAGGCGCCGAGTTTTTCACAGTTCGGTCAATATGAATTACGTCTTCTTTTAATTTTCCACTCGAAGGAAGAGTATAATTCGGTTTCAAAATTGCTTCTTATTCTGAGATTTTTTAATACCGTGGAATGGCCGTTCATATAGCGTCATTAGTTTGCATTTATCGATGAGGCTTTAATGTTTACAACATTGCTCACATCCACCGCTTAATTTTATGAACGCCGTATGGTCTCTTCTTAATATTGTAGAGAAATGCATGGTTTTCCGTACGCGAAAAATATGCGGTTTGTAGTTTAAAATCCATGAATGCAATTGTAACGGCAGTTCGGG
Source organism: Spirometra erinaceieuropaei (assembly GCA_902702965.1). Lineage (NCBI taxonomy): Eukaryota > Metazoa > Platyhelminthes > Cestoda > Diphyllobothriidea > Diphyllobothriidae > Spirometra > Spirometra erinaceieuropaei. Next base: position 373,376 of record CACRXP010000619.1, on the reverse strand, counting down.
TTCAAAATAATTCGGGAATTGGAAATGTGTTTAAACCAAATTATATCCTTCCTTCGAGTAAAAAATCGGAAAAAGACGTCAATTTTGTACCAAATGAGCAAAGTAATGAATATTTGTATACATGTTTTTCATGAAATACAAATGAATTTTTAAGGGTGTCAAAATTCAACGTGAAATTGCACGCCATTTAGGTAGTCATTTATTGCAGAGTGCAGATCTTGCATGCAGTCGAAAATACGTTCATTCGAAAGAGACATCATGGGGTAACTGGATCGTTATTAAATTATGCTGGAGGATGATTATTGTTACAACCATACATAATTAATCTTTTCGAAACGGGAACGCATTTCGAAATGTCGGACGACATTTCATGAGTTAGCCCACCTACTGAAGGATCGCAATAAATAAAGCCTAAGTCAAATATGTCCCTAGGGAAAAGAAATTTAAGTGCATAAATTTTCGACCGCGGTCCCTGGGTCGTCGTTACACGTAGGTGGAGAACAAACGTAACAAAACTGTTAACATCTTAAGTGCACTTAAAATTCGATAATTCCTTAACGCATGCATCAGAAAGCTGCCGCCGTGTGCGACAGTCTCTTCTGATTGGTAATTGTTTCTTCCATTTCTCCCTGAGGTTTCTGTACGTGACATTCAACTCAATGTGCCGGTTGATGCCTGATTCATCTTGGCGCGTGGCTTCTAGAAAAACTGCAACATTTATAAAAGGACAGACAGCGACAATGCGAGTTTTGTCTCAAACAAACGTGTGATCAGCGTGCCGGGTGCGCATGGCTGCTTAAGACAAGCTGATTTTGGAGCATGCGTTAAGATGCGAATTTTCCAGTTTAACCATAAACGGTAACACATGCATCACATGCGATCTTGTAGACAAATCTTTCTTATCCGAATAGCTAACCCCATCCTAAGGGTCTGCAAACTGAGAGCATAAGACAGTCGTCGGTCTGTGCATCACTTAAATTTGGTGCTTCCTTAGGCGTATTTTAAAGACCTTAGACGCAATTTTAATGCAAGGAAGGATTTGTCAAGTATTTGGTTTGAGCGTTCGATTGGAACTGCATGGCTCCTTTCTTGTCGACTCTTTCTATCTCATGCATCACCGTAGAAAATCTTAGCGGTGTCTTTCTGCGAAAACAATCCACAAAAGTGATTAAGTTTAAGTTGACAGCCCTCTTCGGCAGAACAATGAGGTTTTACTGGACTTAGCCAACTGCCGACAGCATTTCAATTGTGAGAGATTGACGGATTATTTTCATAAGATATAACTAGTTTCGTATAAGTGTCTTTCCGGTAAGCTAATGTCCGTAGTGTTTCTTTGGCCTTTTGTTGCACAAAAACACCCAGAAACAGGAATTTCGTATCTACTTTTATTTAAAATGTGAATGTAATCTCTAGAATTCTTGAGTTTGTGGTAAGGTAGAGCGTCCTTACTTGATATTTTTAACGAAAATAAACATGTCGGCTACAGCTGACAACCACGATATAGGGTCGAATAGCAGAAGATCCAGAACCTTTAGTCTCAGCATTGTGATATCGGCTAGATAACAAAAATACTGATAACCCATTGAAGCTTCTCTCATTTGCTAATAGCATTGTTGGTCGAGCGACAAGTTGGTCTACAAGTAAAGGTACCGATGTTCCGAGAGCATCCGTGTCGTAGGACTTCGGGATTTGCTCAGTGCACTGTTTTCCTAACTGCAACCGCATGTGTACAAAGGTAAAAATAACACCGTAGGAGCCATTATTTTACCAGTAGAGATTGCAATTCATTTTAATTTAAAGACTCGGAATCGTGAAATTATGTAATGCTCAGGCGAGGAGGCCACCTTTTAAACCAGTAGTTTGCTCCCGCGACCCCATCACCAAGAGGAGAAGGGGACTGTACAGCGGACTTTCGATAGAACTCCGTTTGGGAGAAATTGACTGATTGATCTCATGGGTTAGGATAACTTCCGCGCAAGTGTATTTTTGGTATATCGCTGTCTGTAGTGCTCTAATGGTCTTTTGCTGTACAATAGAACCAAGAAGCGGGAGTTTATTTTTAGCTCCCCTTTCACGTGTGAAGTTAATCTCCAGAATGTTTGAGTTTACAGTGTTATGGAGCGTTCTTAATCAGAAATTTTTAACGAAAACAAATATTTCGTCTGAGTATCGCAGGCGCCATCTAGACTTAACTAACGGATGAGCCGTAGTCTCTTGTTTCAGCAGAAGTATTTCGACCAGGGAACCAAACAGTGGTGACCCGCTAAAAGCTTCTTTCATTTGTTAATAGCATTGTTGATAGAATGAAAAGGTATTTAATGAACTTAGATACGGCAGTTTCGGGAACCTCCGTGTCGTAGGATATCAGGGTTTCCTTAGCGCACTGTTTTGCTAAATATAACAGTATGCATGTGAAGGCAAACACGCCATTGAAGACCACCATTATTTTACCAGTAAAAATCGTGATTTATTGTAAGTTTAATACTCAGAATCGTAAAAGCATGCGATGCTCAGGCAAATAAACTAAAGCGGGGGACGAAACCATATCTGAAACCAATAGTGTAGCAATGGAAATTTTCGAACGCTCACGCGACCTCATCATTAAGATAGGAAGGGAACTGTACATCCCAGTTCATATTGAACACAGCGCCGCATAGAATAACCTTCTACTACGACATTACTTTGTTTGCGCAATGTCTGAGAAGTGCCTAGCAGACTAGCCTAGGATTTTCATGTAGCCTAAAAAATAGATTTGCCTTGATGAGGACATATCGAGGGCTACTAAAGAAGGTCTGTGCTTGCGTTGTGTAAAACCATGTGCTCGTAAATACTCCACTTGACATAATTGTCTTGATCTCAGTAGCCTTCTTCCGGTAAATGACATCAAATTGCTGATTGATGGGGCCTGGGTTCTTAGGATGCATAGGCTGACGGTGGTTTGTCGCTTCCGGTCTGTGAGCGTCTCCATTCCCAGTTTGCTCATTAGTCTAACGAATCATTCGGTCACATCAGTCACGGTGGGACAGCCCCTCATTTTCGCCTGTCCTCCCTGGACGAAAGTAACGGTAACGGTGGAGATTTTCCGCAGAAACTGAACCTTGGCCTCCATGTCGTCTTCATGTGGGCGACACATATATACACATCGGAAAAGTGTTCGCACCCGGCTAGGTTAACGCGAAAAAGGATGAGGTTGGCTATGAGAACATAGGATGCTAGGAATATTCATAATCTTCCTGCTAACCGTTGTTTTGAGTTCCCGTCGCCTTTTCTCTAACTCGGCGTGACCAGAGGCGGCAAATGGGTTTTTTCGAGATTGTATTTTATTGAAGATAGTCACACGCTTACAACTGTCCGCAAATTATAGCCAGATCTAAACGTCGACTTGCGGCCACTCACCCTAAACTGCAGCATGGGACATATATTTTCAAGATCTTTAAATAGTACCCGTCAACAATTACAAACTAATAACCGACTCGGTAACTAGGACTTTTTCAAAGCTGGTGCTTCGTAAGCTTTCTTCACCAGAATCTCGGAAGTCGGAACTGTTGAGGCGAACATATAAACTAGGTGTGGTATCTCGTGAAAATTTGAATTTAAATTTTGAAAATGTTTCTACCCGAATTGATTACGTAAGTAGGGGTGTAACATTAACTACCAGGTAGCATAATTGCATATTGCAGTCAAGTCAGAATGCCTGATTTTTGAAGATCCACGTTGGGCCATCCCAAAAAACTGCATTTTGTAAAAAATTAACGCTATTAAACATTATTTTTTCGCATTACTTTCAATATTTTTATTAATTGAAATAGATTTTATTGAGAACAATCACAAAGTATCTGCTGTTTTACATACCTGTTATTAAAGTATGTGTTTTTTAAATTTTTGTGCTTGAAAAAGAGTATGGTTTAATTTCCGAATTAATCTGAGTTGTATTTTGTTCAGAACACCTATTAATTTCGTGAGACTAATAACCATTTGGTTAATTCGAGACGAAGTATTAAGGATATCCTGACAGTGCAGTCAGCTTACTGTATCATATTTGGTGACTTCCGGACGTTGTAGTGTTTTGGGCGGCAACGGACCTCAAATTTTATTAAAACCTCAAATCTCCCAGTGAGTTCTCATAGCTTAGGTAGCTAGGGCGTTGACCGTACTAAACCTTTCCCTTTGCTATCCTAGTTTCGAATGCAACCGAGGCGTCAAATTCTTCGCATTTTTGTTAAGATCAGTTAAATTGGTTCTGACATGTTTTACTCTTCATACAGACGTACAGTAGGTAGGCTGACTCATGAAATGTCAACCTAAATTCCGAAATCCGTTTTCATTCAAAAATATTTATTAAATAGTGTTGTAAAACTGATCGTCATGCAGTATAATTCTGCAATAATTTAGTTACCTCAGGATACCGTCTTTCGAACGATCTTCTTTCTGACTGCATGCAGAAATTATACTCTGTAAAAAAGCTACTTATATTGCAAGCATTTTTTCGGTTATTTTTGACGCGCTCGAAAAGTCAATTATATTTCTTAAATAACGCGCATAAAATCTTTATTCTTTTGCTTATTCGGAGGAACATTTCGTCTTTTTTCAATTTCTTACTCGATGGAAGGGTATGATTCGGTCTTTATGAAATATAATTTAATTTTTAGGAACATCGAAAATCAGCGAAAAAATGCATTCTGCATAAGAAGTTTCTGCATGCAGCCATGTAGGAGTTCGTTCAAAAGCCGGTATTCTGAGGAAATTGAATTATTATAGAATTATTCTGCCCGATGATTAGTTTTACAACCCCACTTAATTAATCTTTTAGAAACAAAAACGCTTCTCGGGATTTCGGTTAACATTTCATGATTTAGTCCGCTTACTGTACTAGTACTGTGAGAATGTTTTGAAGAGAATCGCGTACCTGTCAAACAGTCATCCCTAAGTTTAAGATTTGCATTAACCGTAACTGATCCTATCGCCACGACATGGTTACTATTCTTTTTTTTGTATTGCCATACGTTCTTAAAAAAACTGCAACTCTCTCCTGCATACCTTACATGATACACAACACTGCGTTGATTTGCGCAGACGCTAATCGGGAATTCTCGTGCGCTCAACTGCTAGCGTCGTAAATTTTAGATCATTTTCTTTTCTGTTGATTTCCGGCCTGCATAAGCTTCCCGGGGTCTATTTCTTTGGGATTTGTATGCATAGGCATAGCTCCTGGAACAACTGTCCATAAAGGGTACCTTTGCCAAAATATCTTCTCAAAACTGTGTGTTTTGAAATAACACACCCGACAGCGGATAGATATTGGTTGCCTCTCTGGTGGAAAAGTAAACCCCACGGCCGTTGGTGAATATTTTGCCGGACAAAGGCAGCATCCACTTTTCGCCTGAAATGTCGGTATGATGCGCCATATTCTGAGTGTGTGCAATTCTGGAATAAAATTTAACTTCCTCGTTTATGCTATTCCTTAAAAAGTGTTAAATACAGTCCAATATGCCGTTGTTATTTTATAGATTTTAAGATAAATGAAACATTTCACGGACAACTGTTGCGCCGCCAGAGTACCTCACTAAATACAAAGCCTGATTTATGGCTGGTTTACGTCAATTCAAAAAATGTCCACTTGGCTTGCTGGCAGACAGGAAGAATATGAGGTATTTGTCAGCCAAATGGCTTAGAGTATAACTGCATCTAAAAAAACGCTCCACAACCAATGAGCAACCATTTAGTTGTAGAAAAAATGCGACTTCCATATGTATAAGCCGAGGACTTCCGCAAAACGTTTCCGTTTAAATGTGTACCGTTAGTTTTTTTGAATTTTCTACTCCTGCTTCGTGTTTGCTCTTCTGGTTTTTTTCCTAACCTACGTTAGCTGAATTCGCAGATAACTTGGAGGTAAAACGGCAATTAGTTTGAGTTTAAAATTAAAAGGCCTGCTTGATTTAGCTAACTAACTCTTATTTCCTGGGTCAAACAGATTAAAAAAGACAGGGGTATTTCTAAAAATCACCCTTATTTTTGTTAAATGGATTATATATATTGCAAATCCGGTGTCCATTTTGAATGAAATTTGTCTCTTTAAATTTATAAAGTCCACCTTTCCCAAAAATTGTGTTTAGATGAAGATTAGTTCAACTTGTAAAGAAAGATTGCACTTGCCGATAGTCTTTGATATCTGCTTTTTCTTTAAAATTAAGGATTGATATTTTTGGAAACTTCGAACACGTCGACGTAGTACTTAGGTAAATTGCACGTTTTGCACAGGGAAACGAATGCACGCTTGCAGAACGCCAGCGAAGCTCGCATCTAAGATTTCAAAAGAGTTTCTTTACGGCAAGCCAGTAAGCCATATCCTTTCATAAACTTTTCCAAATGCCATGATTGACACATTTCCTTTGAGTACAATTTCGCAATACACAGGCCTGCTATTTATTTCCCTTCAGATTAATGCGTTGTGGTTTCAGTCAGGATTTGTTTTTTTTCCGCCAAACACCGGATGGTCGGCTGAATATAAGCGGGCATTGATTGGTTAGACCACAGCACATCTGGTATCAATGCATAACAGTCTGGCCAATCAAAGTCGGATCTGGCATAAGTGTCTTAAAGTGACCTTGACATAAAGGCGTCGTACTTGACCCCAAATTAGTCACCGAAGGCGACATTTCGGATGACCCGCCAGACGGCTGCGCCATAGTTGAAGGCCTTTTGATTTACAAGGCGCCCGTTCTCAAAACAGAAGATCTCACTTCTACATTTTGGATGACCTATGGAGGACTTTGATTAAGGCAGTTTTTTCAGAAGTAACACCCAGCAAAGCATGCTTCCAATTCACTGTCCCCACACAGCTGGTCGATATTCACCGGAAATTGGGAGCAACCTCAGAGCTAGTAGAATGAACGTTTTACTGAATTGTTTGTATTTTCCATTTGCATCGGTTAAAATAATCGGACCAAGTAAACTTCAAAAAGCCAATTTTGTGTTGGGTTAAGAATCCAAATCATTTAATTTGCTTGTGTCTTATGACCAGTTTTATAACTACGATCCTTTGGCAAAAAGTTCGTTTTAACAATCCTGCCCCAGTCATAATTAGTGTTCATCCGGTTGACCGTGTTTCCTCAAGGCGCGGTGGGTGGGCAGTGAGCCCATCTGCCGGTTCCCAGCGTCTTATCTCACGGTCGTGGCTAAAATGACCCTTTTCTTCAGGTGCAATAATTCAGGTCCGGAAAGCAGATTCGGTAGTCATTCCCCGTATCAGCTGGTGTTTAATATTACTTTTCTCAAACTTCCTTCAGCGGAAATTATGTGCGACTTTTTCTAAATTAGGGGGTGCAAGTGACTTGGGGATTGAAGGGTTGTGGTAAGAGGACATCTCGTGCTGATTGGATCTGGTTTTCACAAGGCAAAGAATCGGGTTGAAAGCATACAAATCATTCCTGTTTTGCGTAAATTGAAACCGTGAATGTTTGCGCTGGAAAATGTGTATAGTGAATATGCTCGTCAGGGTCAGTCGCATTAAGTTCCACCAAAATCAGCCGGCCTCGTCAAGGCAGGAATAGTTGGGCAGTTATTAATCTCAAGTAGTGTAAACGTTTACAAAAAACCAATGTTGTTTCTGCTGTTAAAGTAATGAAAAATTTAATAAAAAGTCCGCTTAATTGAAACCTTGTCAAAGTCTTACAACTGTACAGTGAATGGCCGATCTCATAAAACGTTCACTGAAATTCTAAAATGCTTTTCCGATTACGAAGGATTACGTAGGTGAATTAGTGATACTGATTATCTTGCGCCATAATCCTATAACTTTCCCAACTCGGCAGGATGTTGACTTTTGACTGCACTTCTTCTCAAGCTCCTGTAGAAACTGTACTCGGTAAAGAATGACTATTTATGTAGCGTGTGGTTTTCACATTGATTTTCAATGGTCTTACAAAGACAATTATATTTTATAGAATCCGCGAATAAAAGTACGCTTTCTTTCAGTCGTTTGATAGAGAATCACGTCATCTTCATATTTATATTCGAAAAAGAAGTATATTAATTTTTTTAAAGTTTTTTAATTATGAGATTTTTAAGAATGTGCAATTTCCATTCATATGGCATCGTACCCGTCTGTTGACCACTGTTCCTCATGAAGTCTAGAACATAATCTGCATCTATTGCAACATTGTATGGACTTCATATGATATCTTTTTAAAGGCATGAAAGAGTATGCGATTTTCTTTACGCAGAGCGAATGCACCTTGCAGAGTGCCATCACTTAACGCTACTGCGACGACTGATCGGGCTCCAAATTATTTAGAAATTAGAAAACTTCTTTACAAACTATTGGTACTCCTTTTCTGAGTATAAAACATAAAGATATCGCGATGCTCTATGAAACGACTACAAAAAAGCGTACTTTTTTAGTGGTTTGTGCAAAATATATTTAAATTTGTAAAACTATCAAAAATCAGTGAGAAAAATGCATGTTGCATATGTTGTCATTTATTATCAAGTTCTGTTTTTACAAGAGTTTAGAAAGTAGTGAATTCAACAAATGACATCCTGCCGAGTCCGAAATATTATAGGATTTTGCGCATGAAAATCAATATTACAACCGCACCTGAGTACTCCTTTCCATTTGAAAACGCATTTCAGAATTTAAGTCAACATTTCATGAGATCGTTCATTCACTGTACTTACTAATGCAGGCAAATATTTTGGTTTGATTTAAAAGCTGGCCCGAGGCATAAAGAAAAAATTAATTAGCAAAAAATATTGTTTGCCCACAGCACTTAGCACTCTGACCAATCAGGGCCCATGGACGTTCGCCTAAAAACTTCCAACCATTATACGTTTCTTAGTTTATAAGTAACGCGGGTTTATACGAATTCTTGGATTCAGTTTCGCTATTTAAAGACACTGGTCGCATTGCACAGTAATATGGGCAATTGCAAATGGGCCGTTTACTCATACCGTGCGCAAAAGGGTCATGAACATTAAGGATCACAATGCACTGCGGCGTATCTATTGCCGAAACTGACGTTTGAATTATTCAGACCAGACTGAACGCAGGTACGGGTCGTGCATACAAAATGATAAGTTGGTTGACTTTGCGATGGCGTGACGAAATATCACAGGAGGTTGTCAGGCGCTCAAAGTGGGTTAACGGTTCGCCCTCACAGCTGCCACGAAAATCGTTCATGATGGATATTAGACAAGTGCGGTATTGCATCCTCAAGTCCCTACAACTATCCTCACTACCTTTGAAATTATCCTTCCTCATTATACACTTTTTCGGCACGGACTATAATTTTCTAATTGATTAGTTTCCTAGTTTAGAGTTAAGCCGGTGATTCGATCTGTTCGAATATTGAGGAGAGAATTCTTTGGCAAGAGTATTCATTTTTGGAATTCCATGTGTTCCCCTTTAAGTCGCATTTTCTCACTAGTAAATTATATACACCGGAATACCGAAGAAGTCTACAGTACTCAATAAAGTTTGTCACTCATTAATCAAAAACTGAATTAATTAAAAAAACAACTGAAGATTCATTTAAAGTTAGATGAGGAAGACTTTTCGGATGAAGCCTTCACACTGAACAAATTACGGATGTTTGAAGATTAACGGGATCTCAAGTAGAACACTGTTTAACCCAGCACTTGGAAGCCCGTTCCTGATGTATGTTTGGTGCTACATAAAATACAGTAAGGATAGAAAAATTTGAGAATGGCGGGTTAGCCCAAGGCTGGAAATAAACGTGTCATATCTAAAGCCGAATGGTATGCCGAGTCTGCTAGAATGAAGACGGAGACCGAGTAAAAGCGTCCATTGTCAATTGCGAGGCCATGATTTCGGTTGCACATGCAGCTGCATATCTCGTGCAATGCATACTGAATAAAATGTGCCCTAAAGAGAATGATGTCTGTCAACATGAAAACGTTTAGAAACGCAAACATCGGGCCAAAACTGGAAGGAGGAGAGAGGGCGGTATATGCTGCGCAGATTTACGCTCACTAATTCAGGCGCATGCAACTATGCCTGCTTTATCTTGGCATGCAGCACACAGAGGACATCGTCGGCAACTACTGTTAACAGTCGGATGTTAGAGAACGGGTAGCGTGTTCCCTTACGTACACTATAAAAAAGGCAGTCGGCTAAAGTGTCTGTCAGTGTATGCGTAAATAGTAAAGATGCCGAATTGGCAGACCTCTTTAGACTTGCGTGTTAGGATGGCAAGAAGATGGTTAGGACAAGTAGGTCGAGATGGAGATGCCAAGTCCTTCCAGCTTCCTTCTATTGTTGGTGCCCAACACAAAACGTGGGAGAGTCTGCACTCTCTCCTTCCATTCAGGGTGCAAAATCAGATCGATGAATGCGTTAGATACGCTCGTACTCACATGGAGTAGCAAGCTGCTTGTGTTTACTCTCCAAATCTATTCCTCTAAGATTAAAGTTTATTCGTTAATGGAATGGCCGTTTCAGCTGTCTGGGAAATACGTATTTTTTGAAGGATGTCAACTGAAGGAGAATTCCGACCAGTTCGATGGTACAAAAGGACATCACAAACTACTGCACTTGCCACCATTGAATGATGTCCGGGAGGAAAGTCCACAGGGCAATTATTTTGTTGCTGCATGAGAATTAAGTGCAAACGTGCGTGGTTAGATTTGGCTCCCGTTAGGTTACAAGCGACCAATGGATGCGCAGAAGTATGCATTCCTAGACAGTGGATCAGAAGTTACTTTAATCAAGCGGAAATTGCTTAACGGCAACGGCGGTATGTAGACGTCGACAACAGCCTTAGTAATAAACACGCTCTGTGGTTCGACATATTGCAACTTGAAACTACGGTGTAATACCTTTATCATATGGATTTCAAGCTACTCGTAGTACTGCTTGTTTGTAAAATGTGCACTACGTTATTATTACGCAGTAGTTGATTGTTTTAAACTCGATTGTTTGTTAAAATCTCGGTTCCGATCCTAAAAAAGTCATTCCCGGATATTTACATCCAAGTCCTGCGCTGAGTAATTTCTGAAACTACTCACTTGATTATCCTCTGGAGTTCATATACCAGAAACCGCATAGAGAACGCTGATGGTCCCAATGAAGAGCTGAACCCGTCGCAGCTGTGTCACGCAGCGGCAGAATATCGACGAAACACGGGCCTGGGCTTTTAGCAAGTATCTATTTTGGGAGTACAGTATAACACCTTTACCATATTTAAGTATTTACAAAAACTAACTCTTGTTCTTTGTAAGGAGCGATTTCTGACTGACAAGCTGCTCGGTGGAAACCAGACCTATACCAAATAACGAACCGCTGATCCCGCTAAAACCAGACATTAACTATTTGGAACCACATACTCCAAAGAGCTTAATGTAATTAAAATTACATTGCTATTTACAGTAGGTGGGCTAACTCATGAAATCTCAACCGAAATTCCGAAATGCGTTTTCGTTTCGAAAAAATTAATTGACTAGAGTTGTAAAATTAATCGTCTTACAGAATAACTCTATAATAATTCAGTTATCTCATGATGCCGGCATTTAAGCAAACATATTTTCGGGTGCATGCAGGAACAAACGCTGTAAAAAATAGGAACTTACATAGCACGCATTTATCTAATTGATTTTCGATGCCCTTAAAAATGCAGTTATACTTCATGAAAAACATACATTAAAAAATTCATTCTTTCACTCATTCGGCAGAAAATTACGTCTTCTTCCATTTGCATATTCAGAAGAAGAGCATAGGGCTGTTTGAAAAAGTTTCAAATTGTGAGATTTTTTATACCGTTAAATGTTTGTTCATAAATGGTCAGGTTACCGCATTTACCAGTTTTGGTTCAAAGTTAACAATACGGCTCAAATCCACTGATAAATTTTTTGAACCCCATTTTTGTTCTCTTACTATCGAAGAGAAATGTATGGTCCCCTTTATTACTGTAGAGAAATGTGTAGTGTTTCCTACGCGGAAAACATGCGGTTTGTAGTTTGGAAACCCTCAACGCAAATGTAACGTTAGAGCGGGTTCAGAATTATTCGGGAATTCGAAAGGTTTTCGGAAACCCAGCTTTACTCTTCCTTCGAACATAAGCGTGGAAGAAGGCATCATTTTCTACCGATAGAATGCATATTTTATGCATGTTTTCCATGAAATATAAATTCATTTTATGGGCATCGAAAATCATTGAGAAAATGCATGCTAATTAAGTTGTTATTTTTTACGAAGTGCAGGTTTTTCATGCAACCGAAAGAAAGTTTGTTCGAAAGCCGGCATCCTGACGTAACTGAAATACTATAGAATCATGTTGCAGGCCGGCCAGTTTTACAACCCTGCTTAATTAATCTTTTTGAAACGAAAACGCGTTTCGAAATTTCGGTTGACATTTCACGAGTTAGCCCACCTACTACAAGTAATCTTTTCGGGACGAAAACGCATTTCATAATTTCGCGTAAGTTATGATTCAGCGAGTGTACTGATTCTTGAGGCACTGCAATTTGTGGAACGGGGAAGGGTGTCTAAGTGCTGCTCGCCGGCACGACGGTCGGAAAACCGAGGGGTGGTGTTGACGTTCGCGTCGGGTGCAGAAGGCACTTCGACATTCGGCTGTCATAAGACCCTCTCACAATTCCGCTCATGCCCTTCACATTGAATTGTCCTCACACATACGGGTAAGCACAAAGGTGATCTTGATTCTTTTCTTCCGACTTCAAAAATACCGTTTTACTTTATATATTTCCCAGCAGATACAAGACCTTTGCATAGCTCTGACAAGTTCTTTTGAAAACGCACAATAGGCCTGCTACTTCGTGTCTGCTATTGGATCCTGCAGGAAGGCTAAATCACTGAATCGTGATGTCAAGTGATCTCACATAGTACTTTTTGCGGTCGGCTATCAGCCTAGAAAAGAGGTTACTCCACTGACTAACTGGTCTGGTGTTCACATTTCATATATTCGCGGCCGGAGCTAAGTGATAATTAATCTGCCATTGAACGAAAACCACAGGATGTCTACACAGCCTCCCTCGTTTCACAGATACAAGTTCCTTTTGTAACTACCCAGTCAGTTGAGCTTCGGTACAGACTAGAGTCCACTGCAGATAGGGAAATGACCATCTCAGGTCACTCTGTGTAATTAAAACCGCATTTGCAGGCCCAAAACTGTAGCCGTCTATGCGGCGTGGCGACGGTGACTGAAATCGCCACTCGGCGGAAAATTCACAAATTACGCCGCCGATGACTCACTTCTCGGGGTAGTCGACACCGTCTTTTTGCTTTTGAGTGTCTGGCCGCTGTCAGATACTTTTCAGGTGCATAATAGCACCTTGCGCTAAATGAATAAAAGGTCGACGGCTGGATCTCTGTGTGGCTGAACTATTTCCGTCACAGAGATCTGGACTGCGTGCACGTCCCTTGAGGCGGCACTGAATGTCCTTCGACCTCGGTTTCTTAATTGTTATTTGGGAAACGTCTCTTTGACCTTGTACCCGACTGCGAATATACTAGGCCGTCAAGTGTGAATACGCCAAAACCAACTGCTTCAACTTACTCGGTCTCTCAGTGGGGCCTTTTGAATTGGCATTATGAATTACAGTACGTGATTTATTTCATGAAACCTGATAACAGAAACTAGTATGAGAATTTTTGGACGTCTATAAAGTTGCCATTTTACTCGCACGTCCAGCCTTTTCAATGAAAAGCTTTTCTATTTGCAGAAAATGTACCCCAGTAGTATAGTTCAGCTAAATATTTACACATTCGGGGGGTGGTAGATGTTGCATTATCGCGTTCATCATCCCCCGAAGAGAACGAAGAAGAAGATAGCGTGAATTCATGGACCGAGTTAAATTTGTACTGACGTTTCGGAAAAACTCTCGTTTCCATCATCAGAGTAATGCGTTGACTGTTCCTGCCGGTCTTGATTGCGTCAGCCTTGATACCTGCCCGGTATTATATCCGTGCGCGAGGCACGAACTTTGACCTGCCCGTTCGCCGCCGATTAGCGTTGACCTCTCCACGATTGACCGCCGGTCGGCTCCTGCCACTAATGACCCCTTATCGGCCGTCGTAATTGTTGGTGAGCCAGCATGTTTGTCGGCCTCCCCCTCGTCACTCAACGGACTGATCAGTTGTTGGGGCTCATGTGAGTTGATCTCAGCTCAACAATCAGCTGGCCTTCCTTGACGTACAAGTGACAAAGCTGGAGGAAGGGAAGATAAGGACAACGGTCTACCATAAGGCAACTAACACCAGGCGGATCCTCTACTTCAAGAGCAACCACCCCGTTGGTCACAAACGCAGTTGTGTCAGGACCCTCTTCCCACGCGTTCAAACACATTGCAGCGACGACAATGGGAGGAAGGAGGAGATTAAGTACTTGCACGCCCTATTTAAAGCCAACGATTATCCCAAGTCCTTCATACGCAAGTGTCTTAAGAAGCCCCAACCTGAGCGGTCGGACGGAGAAAACCCGAAATTTTGGCTCGCAATCCCTTATGTGAAAAACGTGTCAGAGGCGACGGCAAGAATCCTGAAGCCTTTCGGGATCGGAGTGGCTCACAAGCCAGAGTCAACAATCAGACAGCAAGTAATGAGGCCCAAAGACCCGCTACCGGTGACAGAACAATCAGCAGTGGTCTACAGCATACCGTGCCAAAAGTGTGATGCAAGGTATGTTGGTGAAACGGGCAAACGTCTTGGCACAAGATTGCATGAACACCAGCTTGCAATCAACCGCAAGGACAAGCTGTCTATGGTTTATGGCCACGTCAAACAGCAGAACCACAATTTCGCCTTTGAAAAGGCAAGGGTAATCGGCCGAGCCAATAATAAGATGGCCGGACTGGTGCTGGAGAGTTGGTCCTCGACTGGCAAACTCAACAGAGCCATAGATCTGCATCCCACCAATCAATCGCTACGCACAAGGCTCGAGTCAGTGCGGACAAGGCCATCAGGACAGTCGAGCAAAGTGACGCGTGGCCGACAGCCGATGTCAGCAGAAAGTGGGAGAGAAGCCGGCCGAGAGTCATGCGACCAGCGTGCGACACCACCTCACCGCAACACCCACGAGGGTGAGATCAACTCACATGAGCCCCAACAACTGTTCAGTCCGTTGAGTGACGAGGGGGAGGCCGACAAACATGCTGGCTCACCAACAATTACGACGGCCGATAAGGGGTCATTAGTGGCAGGAGCCGACCGGCGGTCAATCGTGGAGAGGTCAACGCTAATCGGCGGCGAACGGGCAGGTCAAAGTTCGTGCCTCGCGCACGGATATAATACCGGGCAGGTATCAAGGCTGACGCAATCAAGACCGGCAGGAACAGTCAACGCATTACTCTGATGATGGAAACGATATATTTGAGCGACGTCCTATGCTTATACCTGTTTTAAAAATCGGTTACGCATCTAAGCGTATCCTTTTTTGAAAGAAGAGTAATATACTCTTGAGACTTTTTCTATACGGTGTTTACGGCACTTGCAACTTAAGAATCCGTTTGCTTAAACGCCGGCTATTCTAAAAGCACTACAGATTTTGTCGAGTTTTAGAAGTCACGTTATCAGATCTTTGCGACCTCGTGCCCTAAGGTGCAGTGATAACGCACGCAGTCAATCCTTCGCTTAAATTGGCCGAGATTGTTTTGCCGTTTGGAGAAGTCTATCGGCTGGCATAGAATGGAATACTACCAAATGGTCGCTTTTAGTCTTGAGCATGAGGAATACTACGTTTCGTGCGGTCTGGTTTCTATACCTACGTAAATTAGAAGCGAAACGAGCTGACCATTTGCATTTTCAGCAGTGTTATCTAGATTAGAGGAGGAGTACAAACTGATCTTACGGAAGATAAAAGTCTTGTCATATACATAAAATGGTATGTTTACGATTACACCTGTCGATTTGTTTTGAACCTATTAGTCCCTGGCCCGCCTGACCACATGTGCTCTCGTGAAAACTGTTGTTCCTATGACGTTTCTGTCGGCGAAATCTAAAAGAATTCTGTTTGCCTCATAAAACGGCATATCAGTCAGTTCAAAAGCTTAAAAAATACCAAAATTATTTGGAAACCGTCTTGGGGTGTATACGCAAAATATAAGCTTTATGTCAGACGCCATATCTGAAATTACACTGTCGTAAAGAACATCTAAATGTGGACTTCCAAAAAGGGTTATTTTCAAAAGGTTATTCTATTCATGCTGTCATATTTATTCCGTATTTGAATGGACAGGATTTATCTACATTAAACGCTGACGTTTTGTATTTACAAACATATTTGATGTCTTCTGAATTTTACGTTTTGCTTAGAAACCTGATATTTACTAACAGCGCAACGTTGCCTTTAACATGTCGTCTACATTTTCATTTGTCGTAATGTTTTTTTATTGACATAGATATTAGGTCCACGCATTCGTGTCTGTTGGCGGTGGACTAATAATCTTTTGTTAATTATGACAGCCTTTCCTTAGTAGAGGTGATACACGATGTATGCGCAACATAAAATTTTGGTTTTCGTGCAATTTTAGGCTTCGGTAGCTACATGTCCGCTCCATTAAATTAATCCATAAGTTCTGTTTCGTCTGGGCAGTGTTTCCTTTAAAAAGTAGCTATGCGGCATTCTTATATGTGAATAAGGGTGTTTGAAGTTTTTCATCGTCCATTTCCATTTGGTCCATTAGTGCCGCGATTCAGCTTGCCTTCTTCAAACATTTCAGGAAATAACCTACCGTAAGTACCGAGTTATCCAATAGAGAGCGCGGGCATATGAAAACGTTGATTCATATTATTAAGGCCGTATGCCGCCGCTTCGTAAAAGCCATTAAACATCCTGGTAGACTGTGAAACGGCGGAGTATTTGAGATAAATTGAATTCCATATAATCCATAAAATAGTACCAGACAGCATTGTGCAAAAATCGTATGCAAAGGAGCACGAAGCTCGGGTAACATTGCGCAGTGCGCCCGAAGTGTAAACGGGCGAACCTCAAAAGCAAAGAAAATATTGCACAGGATAATATTGTGATATCGTTGATTTTGCGCATATCTGCAACCCTCAATCCCCGCCCCGGTTTCTTTGAATGCCACGGCAGATGGCGACAGTCTGCACTGTTCTTGGGGCTGATATAACTGAACATTTGCATCAAAGCACTGATGCTGATTCTCAGGTGCTCTATATGGTTTACTGTATCCATCAAGGAAAATGCAATTGCTGGATGAGTTTGCTGGTGGGTATTGTGCCTAACCGTCAGACCGCGGGATCGCGGCGATAGTATCCAAAGGTCGGAGCCATTTGGCGGGGGAGGCCGAACCTGGAATCGATGGGTGGGGGTAGATTGCGATAGGGATCTGGTCTGGAACCCATGGCG
>CACRXP010000619.1:330054-349139 GCA_902702965.1 Spirometra erinaceieuropaei | reverse complement strand
TCGTAATTTTGGGTTTCCAGACAAGCGAAGACATGGTCATATTTGCAGCTGCATTGGTCCTTGTTTCGAAAGCCCGCCACCTATACTCTTGAGCCTTAGCTACTCTGCGCAATACAGACTTCGTGCTGAGTGTTTTAATGTACTTACGGCTGGCAATTATTCACGCAACCGCGGAAATCCACGCTAAATTTTGTAAAAAACTGATGAAATATCTCCACGTAGTTCAGGTTGCGCGTCATTGATAAGTAAAGCACGCCCTTCACTACGGGGTTTGAAACATACGCGTTTTGTCGTGATTCGTGTCAAGTTTGCTCGAGATGCCATTCTTTTTACCAGACCACTTGTCCTCAGTCATCGCGAGGGGTTCTTGCGCCTCGTTCGCCACGGCCTCCTTCTTCTCCTTCTTCTTACTGCCTCCGCGGAACTTCAGGAACCAAATGACCACCAAGGTTACCATCAGGACGAGTATGATAAGCGCGCATATTGGAAGTAGAGTGGTCAGGAGGAAATCACGCTGCTGTTGATGATGTTTCGCGCTTTCCGTCTCCTTGAGCGGCAGCAGGGGCTTGACGGGTTCTGGAAAGTGTTCGGCTTCGTAGTCCGTCAGTTCCGGCAGGCGACTGACGAAGGGCGTCGCGGAGGTCACTTGAGTGTCCAGGCTCGGTTCCTCTATAAGGGATTAGGGGGCCGAATTAGGGGCCGAATATGATTTGAGAAAACACGCAATCTGCGTATGTGTTTATATACATATACATCCGTATAAGTGCATTAACCGTTCAGGTTGCATGTATAGCCAGTTTCGGCTTAGTAGATATCGCCAGACGACTACGCAGAGAGCAAAGTCCGCAAAAAAAGAATCTGTCAAGTATTAAATCTCACAATTTATCATTGAACCCTGAGGTTTAACGGAAGAAATATGTCCAACAACCTAAAGGGCGGGCGCACTTTCTACGATTGTTATTGCTTTCCATCGCAACTGACAAGACTGCGGCTCTGGTTGGGTAGCAGAGTCGCCTACATATTGTCCAATAATCTAAAAATCTGGATACAAGGTTACGATCTTACAAACTATATTTGGTTATTACTGACAGACGAAAGATAACATCCCGATCCCTCTTGTGCCCTGCATCGCTCCATCCTGTATGTACAGAATTTGTCCTTTTCTAGAAACGTTATGACGGCCATCTAAATGGTCGCGTTGATGGATTTATAACTTTGCACAAATGGCATATTTGTCTCACCTGTTCCGACAAATGCCCTTCATACACAGAGTATGTTCCGGGTGGCTTTTTCAGGTAAAATGTCCCCTGAGCTGAGTGCCAATCAACGAATCTATATATTCTTGAAGTTCCTTACGTTAATGACCGTCGTAGATTACGTTTGTGCATTCCTACCCGCTTCTATCCTATAGGAGAGTAATGAATATCTGCTATTCTTACCCAAAAAGTCGTCACTCTTGAAAATTGTCCTTTAGTTTAGTAAACTCAGTTAAAACTGTGTATGAAAAAACGCAATTTTCTTGCAAAAAGGGAAGATTTGTAAATCTATTGTTTCCCTACCTCAAAGCTCAGTAATTACGCTTACCTAACCGTAAACTGGTTAGACACAAAACAGCCAAGTTAGTTTTGCAATATATGTTCATATGATTGTTATATGGCCAAGTGTCTGCTTGTACGCTATTAATGATACAAAATGTAAAGGCATTAGAAGTTTTCGCCATAGTTGGTACTTATGTGCCACACAGTTGTGCATTTGGAATCGTGGATCAAAGCCTTAAGGTAAGTAAAGATAGTGAAAATGACTCCAGTGTAAAAGGCAAAGTGAGCTCGTTTCTTTTGCAGAGTAGACATTATCAGTTTATGACAGCAAAAAGGAAAAGCCGAAAAATATTTCTTAGTTTTTCTGGACTTCGCCTCTAACATGGGGAAAACTGCCTGGACGTCGCTCAGCTAAGTATGTTATAAAGGCCGCTTTAAAAGAAGCGACTTATTCAAAAGACTTTTTTAGTAACCAAGAGAATCTTTGTCACCCATTTTCGTCGTGGAAGTTCATTGCTTTCGGCGATATGTTCGGGGCAATCCTTGACCAGCCTATTATTATGAGACCTTATTAAAACCTTTGCTGCGTTTGCGTTTCTGCCAATTAAATCAAAAGAATTCTCTTTGTCCAAAGCACTTGCATTCTAATCAGTGAGAAAGGCAGAAAAATGCAGACAGTTCTTATGAAATCTGTTTTGACGATCCCTGGCTAACCAACATACGTCACACCACCCCAATTCCTGAAGTATATTTAGGCAGCAGCATTGATGAAGAACGATTTTAAAACTTTATTCTACTTTCGATATTTTACTTATCCTCCAATTTGCGCACCAGAATCTTCTGAGCTTTTTGAATTTAAGCTTATTAAATTCCCGCAGTTTTTGGCGTTTTCGACATTTCCATTTTTTATAAAGGGCTATTTCTTAAAAACGCTACATTACGATTCATGTTTTTTCATACTTTAATTTTACTCAGCGTCATTTATTTTAAGTAACACGCTCTGATCTGTACATTTGGATCGGTTTCGGAGGGGCGAGAGATGTACCGTTCATCTAAAATATTACACCTACTATATATATATATATATTTATGAATTGAGTAGATGACGCATTGTGCATTCTCAGATGATATTATGAAAGGAGAAGCCCTGTCGGAAAATCATGTTGAACCTATGAATTATTACACTGACTTCAAAAAACCCTATGCCGGGCGAAATGAATTGTGGGAATGAGATAAACGTATTGGAGTGCTTGAAAACACAGAGGTTAAATCAACATTAAGGGATGCATGAAGCATATTTTGAAAGATGCAGGATGTTTAGTGGGTGTTTAGGGTTTAAATTGTAGGTCACTATGTTGGGGCGGTGCTGAATCAATGATATTATACAAGGCCGAATTCTTACCTGCTGTTGGCTTTACGGACCGGTGACATGGTGCCAAAACTAAAGAACATGAGCTGGCGTCTCGCCAACAGGTGCCCTTGCCTTTTGCGTTTCAGCACGCCCTTGAGTCCAATTATTGCTTGTATTGAAATGGGACTAAAGTGATCACTAATGCTAACACCCAAAAGGCCGAGGATTTCTTAAAGCTTAGTACTCCAGGACAAACAGCATCTGCTGCCCTCTCGGCTTTGGCGCTCAATACGAAGGTCTACGCCCACGGTTGATTGACCTGTGCCCACACAACAACGATGCCTACTACTCCATGCTCGGCCACTAAGGATCTCATTGATTCGGCAGCTGCCTAGCGCAGTGAACCACAACTGCAATTTTAGCATTGCCATCGCCAACTTCCGGCAACCATTGTAATATGTTAGGGGGCGCTCACCGATCGTTCATACGGAACTCACTCGTTCCGTTGTGCCTTAAGGGCTCTCTCTCGAGCCCAACCAGCAGCCGCACAGTGGTGCATGATATATAGGGTGTTCCACACTTCGGGCTTGGGTATGGCTGGCTGACGACGGCTAATAAGCCAGAAATGGCCATTCCAGTCTCCCTTGTCTTTGTCGGTAATACCATTCTACCATTGTAATATGTTTTTTTCCATCCCTTACAAGAACGTCTGTCTGTTACTCGGTCTTCTGTGTCTTCAAGCACTCCACTGCGATTATCTCCTTCCATACCATTCATTTTATCCGAAGTCGGGTTGTTAGGGCTTGACGGAAAATCACCAAGTATGGCTTGCTTTTAGTCACGATAGTGTATTAAAGTTTGAATGAACCTCCTTCCGGCAGCTTCGAAAACTACTCTTTATAAAAGAAGATTATACACAGAAAGCGGTCCTTTCTTATGAAATGTCAAATGAAATTCCAAAGTGCGTTTTTGTTTCGAAAAGATAATTTAGGAATAATTATAAGACCAATCATCTTGCGGCATAATTTTATGATCATTAATTACCTTCAGAATGCCGGAATTTAAACGAATGTTATTTCGGCTGCATACAAAATTGACGCCGCAAAAAATCACTACTTAAACCGCATGATTTTTTATCACTGACCTCTTATTTTCTAAAAATTCAATTATATTTCATGGAAATCATGCATAAAAATATTCAGTCTTTTGCTCGTTTGATGAAAATGGCACCTTCGTCCAATTTTGTACTTGATCAAAGGGCATAATTTGATTTAAAAAGGCTTCTGATTGTGCACTTTTTTTACTACCATGAAAAAGCTGCTCTTAAAAAGTCATGTCTCTGCATCGGCTAATGGGGCTTGTTAAAATAGCAATATGGATAAACCCACTGGTAACTTTCATGAACTCCATATGGTCGCCTCCTAATACCGTAGATAAGTGTAGATTTTTCCGTACGCGGAAAATATATGGCTGGTAGTTTTGAAACCCTAGCTGGTTAGGTCCAAAATTTTTCGGAAATTAAAACATTTCTTGAAAACCGAATCATACACTTCCTTCGAGATTGAAATTAGAAGAAGGCGTCCTTTTTCACCGAATGAGTAAAAGCATGAATATCGTTATGCAGTAACTCTATGAAATATAACTGAATTTCAAGGGGCATCGAAAATTGATTAAAAAAATGCATCCTACCTAAGTAGTCTTTTTTGCCAGAATAGGTATTGTGTGCAGTCAAAAAAACGTTCGAAAGCCAGCATCCCGCGATTACTAAATTATTATAGAATTGTGCTGCAAGATGATTAGTTTTACAATCCTGCTCAATTTACCTTTTCAAAACGAAGAAGCATTTCCGAATTTAAGTTTACATTTCACGTGTTAGCCCATCTACTGTATGAAGTATAGGTTTTTCTTATCGACTTTCCTTGCTCTTATAAATGAAAGTATTTTTATAGAATATGTGCACAAAATAGCCTTTTCGGCACTCATCTAATAGAAAACTACGCCACTCTTAAATATATCACTGAAAGGAGTCATACCCTCTGATTTTTAAAAAAATCCGTACGGATGCCGTTGAATCTGAAAAATTGCCCAATGATTTGAACCTGACTTGCTGCTGTACTGCATTTAGGTTTTAAGATTTACAAACTGCATATGCTGCATGAAACGATACTAATACATTATGTCTTATAAAAACTAACAAAAGTTCGCATTAGATGTGGACGGCGATACGTACTTTTCCAACAGCATTATGCTTTATGAATTGATATTTCAGGTGATGCCGCAGACGTTTTTGTGTCCTTTCACAAACTTACACAATCAGTGTGGTGTTATGATTTGCTTTAACTGAATAGACTAAATCTTACAACTCGTAATATAAGGTCAGCATTAGCTTTATGTTTTCACAGTAAGGTGGACGAGTCTAGTCTGCCTTCTCCTTCAGGACAACGTACAACATTAAGCTCACGTTGATGCTATCCAGTTATATGACTTTTTTACGTGCATACGCACGGGCTAGCTTTTAACGCTACGAACTATTTAAAAATGCACGGTGTTGTGTGTGTTTCAGACCGACCGCCAGGGCGCGCCATTTCTAGGATGAACTTTTAAAGCGGAGACTACGGGCAGTAAATACTCAGATACATCATGTAGTCCGCGGATTTCACGTTTGACTGCTCTCTTAGTGGCAGGCCATTAGACGGTGGTCACGCCCTTACTCGTTTGTGCAGGTTTGCGCATAGAAGTCGCAAAGCGTCGGAAAAGTCGTCGAAAACAATGCGAAATCTTGCTCTTTACAAGTACTCTCGTCGATAGTGCGTTTTCAGTGTTATTTTTTCTAACTATGACAACATTCGCCCTTTGAATATTCTCTGTCTTTTGCAAACTGGGATTGTAAATTGTCATGACTTGAGTGAATTTCACAGCATCCTCTATGATGTACAGTAGATCGGCTAACTCATGAAATGTAAACCAAAATTTCGAAATGCGTTCTTGTTTCGAAAAGATAAATTAAGTAGTGTTGTGAAAATAATCATGATGCAGCATTAATCTATAATTACCCAGTTACCTCAGGGTGTCGGCATTCAAAAGAATTTATTTTCGGCTGCATGCAAGATCTATAATTTGCAAAAATGACTACTTACTTAGTATGCACTTTTCTCATGGATTTTCGATGACCTTGAAAATTCAATTATATTTCATGGAAAGCATGCATAGAAATATTCAGTCTTTTACTTAGTCGGTAGAAAACCACGTCATCTTCCAATTTCGTACTCAAAAGAAGCGAATAATTCGGTTTAAAAAACTTTTCTAATTCCCGAATAATTATGAACCCGACCTGCTGTTACACTTGCATTCAGGGTTTCATAACTACAAGCTGTATATTTTCCGTTTACGGAAAACCATGCATTTATCTACAGTGTTAAGAGGAGACCATATGAGGTTCATAAAATTAAGCAGTGGATTTGAGCAATATTGTGAACTTTATAAGTCACATTCGTAAATGCAGATGCATGACGTTTTATGAACGGCTATTTAACGGTATTAAAAAATCTCACAATTAAAAACTTTCTTAAAACAGAATTATACACTTGTTGAGTATTAAATTGGAAGAAGACGTTGTTTTCTACCGAATATGTAAAAGAATGAATATATTTATTCATGTTTTACATGAAATATCATTGAATATTCATGGGCATCGAAAATCAATGAGAAAATTACATACTAGGTAAGTAGTCATTTTTGCAGACAATAGATCTTGCATGCAACCGAAAATAAGCTCCTTCGAAAGCCAACACCCTGAGGTAACTGCATCATTATAGATTTATGCTGCATCCTGATTAGTCTTACAACACTACTTAATTTATCTTTTCGAAACGAGAATGCATTTCGAAATTGTGGTTGACATTTCATGAGTTAGCACATCTACTGTACGTGTGTACTAATTGCACCAAATAAATTGCATATACGACCACATGGATCCATCTCCAAATCATGTATATAGGTAACGTGCACAGCACTAAAATACGACAAAATGGCTTGTACTCTACATTAAACGTCAGATGGCTAAATTTCTACCAATGTCCCGTCCCTTTCCTACCAATGCATGTTCATTTTTTTATCAACTACATAGCGCAGAGGTGATTTATGATTAGAATGCAGTCGCAACACAGGGGCCCCCTTTATGGCCAAAAGATCACCCTAAAACGCAAAAACTTCGTCTACAGTTGATCAGCGATAAAGACTTTGGTATATTTTAACGTAACAACGCGCCGTCGACCTCCTGTTGCTTTTGTCAGAACCGACAAATACCAAAAGGCGACCGCGCTCCGGGCATTCTTCCTCTTGTCAATAGTGAGTGGTATGCCGGAGGTAAGCTTTTGTTTTACTACGTAGTAGGCTGGATAGATACCCCCGCTGTTTTTGGTGGCTACGTTCTACTTCCAAATACATTTGAAGTCTTTATGTGTCGACTTCAATCCCATCGGACAACATAGTCTGACCTGTTCACCCCATGGGGCAAAGTCTTTCGCTTGGTCTAATTGCTCATTAATCGTACAATTATAACTTAATTAAAATGTCTTCATGCGAAAAGATGACTTTTTACTTGATCCTGTTTGTTTAATTCCACCTGTAATTCGGTAAATTTATCGTAAACTTGAGTTTTCACTGCTGCGCAGGCGTCAATGCATACTTGCATTTATAAACGCTTATCTTCAGATGTTTCCTTTTGCTGCAACATCGTATCAGCTTTGACGAGATTGACATGGGTGAGAGAACCACTTATATTACACGTGGCTTTATAATATTTCCCAGGGACACATGCTCCGTGTCCTGACTCCATCCTTAACTCATTACTCAGTCTTATAACCAAAACCCCAACACTAACCCTCCTGGAATTCAGCGCACGGTGGTGCTCACTCATGTGCCCTACCTTGGACCGATTAACCCTGTCAGAAGAATGAGATGCGAAGTTCCTAATGTCCAGAGTTACGGATGTTCACTCATATTTACCACGAGAGTCAGTCGCAGGCACTTACGATGGACGGAAAGAGTGTAGTTTTTATAAGCTGCAGCTGGCATCGCACTACATGCCTCTCGCATTAACCACTGGGAGTTCTATTTGCTGCAAATGGTTTAAGAGATTGTAGTTTTGGCCGACCACTTAATTAATGAATTTCTTACCAAATTTTAAATATAGCTTTCAATACCAGCTGTCCCCAAATAATTGGTTTTGCTTGAACTTGATTTCATTCCCTCTAAATGCAGGAAGCATTTGGAATGTCGTAAAACACTTTTCTACAATTTATGCCTACGTGCTAAACTGATTACTGTCAGAGTTCGTCTAAAAATGGTAACAAATGGATGAACTCTCGTATCGTCAGTCATGCGGTGTGATGCTATGTTTAGTCTTCGACTTATGCATCTCAACTCCGACTGTCGAGATGCGGAATTACCTCAGTGGACGATGGGACCTGATGTGGATTAAGACGCGTTTAAGGAAAACTGACATCGCCATTCTCTGAGCCTGACAACACCTGGCACCAAGATCTAAACAGCGATTGTGGCTCAACGACAACTGCGATGGGTGGTTTTTGTCTGATACTATTTAAATCCAGGATTCTATTGGCTTTCCTTTGACCAAGCTAAAATTGCCCGACATTTAAAGTATTGGAGAGAGGGAAGATGCGGTCAATGCAGGAAAAACCCCACCTTACTCCGTCTCATTATCAGAGACGACTGCGTATGAAGCTAATTATCCCACAATAAATGGAGTACTAATGCTATGTTGCATAATACTATGTTATTGTAGAAAGGAGTCTATCGAGTAGGTTAAGGGGCACACTGACATACTTATATTTACTGACTCAATCAAGATCCCCCGGAGGAAATCATAGAACAACTGCTATTACACACAGGATGACAGTGTACAAAAACAAAAATAGATATATACGTTTGTATGAATTGAAAAACGGTATCCTAAGATATTCGATAAAAAATATGAATTTCTTTGGGAGATTGCAATACTTATTTTGAAAACTTTTGTGGCTGGTGCCTATTGCATATCGTCAGACTGCAATTGGGCAAAAACAATCAACTCCTTTATTGTTCCTTAACAAAGCATTCAATAATTGGTAAACGTCTATACCATTACGTTTCAGTTGCATCTTGCTACCTCTTTGCGAATGGTCGGCCCAGTTTGAATTTGTCTCTAGTGATTTTGTATTACATCTAGATCGATATGCCAATGGACGCATGCCTCATCTGAGTGCATTGCTTCCAGGAATTCGCAACCTTTTCATTTGCCAACAATCCGGATGTCCTCCCCCGAAGGTCCGAGCCCAATTTTTAATGCTTTCAGAGCCACTTGGGCTGGGTGGTCGAGTCCTTACGCCGCTAACTGATGTACAATTATACGACTTGAGACGGAGTACCTGATTTGGCCACAATAGATGACATCATAACTTATACATTAGATTTTGTAGAGAACACCTTTTCTGTTGAAAAAGCCGAGCCTGTCCTTAGGGTGTGCAAACCATGAGTTTAAGGTATTTACTGGCTGGCTTGCCATGATATCTAATGTTTCTGGCTGCATTTCAACTAGTTCAGATACTAACATGGATCAATCGGTATACTGATCTATATTCAACAAGCATAGTCATTAAGCCCGAATTCAAGCGGAAACAATTGATCCCAACGAAGGGATAAAATGCAAATGAAGCAATTCGGTACGCACTTTGATTAATCGTTGAATTCTTCATCAGGCACCGTTGATGAATTAATCATTTTGACACACAAATAGTCTGACAGTGTGCAATAGGGGACCACGTTCGACGGGTTGCATTATTAAATTCGCACTTATCCAGCACTTTTACCTTTTTACTACATACCTATATAAGGATCACAGACAAATGCAAGGGAGACTATGACGATCAGCACGGACTTATAACGCGTCAACAACCAGTCTCACTAAACGTAGTTGCGCAAATCCTACGACGTAAATCAGCCCTCTCTGATCATCAATTGGCATTAAATTCTATGCCCTATCAACTTCTTCCCGAGCTCTTTGTGTGATCGCCCGAGGTCGGGATTATTAAACACTGTATATATTCTGTCATCTATGTATGAATATTTCCACACGACTTTAGAGCATTTATGTTTGCATACTGTGAAAACTGTTCCTACGCCTGAAATGCATCTTAATTGAGATCACAAATGCTTCTGCTGCATTGCTTTTTCACCACCTTTTCTAAGATTTTCTGGAGAAATAGGCAGATAGACACGACTGGATTCCTTCTTCACTCCCAGGGAATCTTCGTCACTTGTACAAAAAGCAAACGCCAGCAGTTTTAGATGCCGCCACTCTGATTTTCCATTCACTGTTTAGTGAATTAGACGAGGACTGTCACGAACAAGCGCGCGCATTCCCTGACATTCCTTCGGATGCGGGCGCTCTGTCAAAAAGGCCTTCTCTTTGCGAAAAGTATTTGAGGGTAGTTTTGCCAGCAAGACTGTTTAATGGTTGGACAGACTACATCCCTTTTGCATTTCAATCTATCCACTACCGGTCCTCCCAAAAATCTATGATTAAATCCAATTACGGGTTCTGCCACGTGTTGTTTTGTCAAAAAGTTGGAATGCGTGAGCTATGCCAGTATCAGCAATTCATGATCCTCGCAGTCTAATATGCGCTGGCAGTTCCCTCACGCCTGGTTCCCTGCCGGCAAGTGCCCTTGCGCTCCCGCAGCTTATACGGGTGGTGGGCATGGCTTCCCAGTCATCATTCCCGCTGTTGTTGTTGGTGAAGAACTTTGTTGAGTGTACAATATGTGGGCTAAGTCAGGAAATGTCAATCGAAATTCCGAAACGCGTTTTCGTTTCGAAAAGACTAATTTAGTAGGGTTGTAAACCTGATCAGTCTGCAGCAAAATTCTATAAAAGCTCAGTTGCCTCAGGACGTCGGCTTTTGAATGAACTTCTTTCCGGCTGCATGCAAAAAACCATACGCTGTAAAAATGACTAGTCGAGTAACATGGATTTTTCAAATTGATTTTCGATGCCGCTAAAATTCCAATTATATTTCATGGAAAGCATGCATTATACTGCTTTTTCTTCCGCTCATTCGGTAGAAAACCAAGTCTTCGGATAATTTTATACTTAATCGAAGGGTAAAATTCGGTCTTCAAAAACTTTTCCATTTCCCGAATAATTTTGAAACCGCACTAGCATTTGGGGCTTCCAAACTTCACGTCTTGTATTTGCCGCGTACGTACAAAACCGCACATTTCTTTGCCGTATTAATAGGGAACTATATAGGGTGCATAAAATTTAGCATTCGTTTTGATCCATATTGCTAACTTCATAATCCACACTGGTAGACAAGACGTTTTATGAAAGGCTATTTCAGGGTTTTTAAAAGTCTCACAATTAGAAACTTTCAAAAACCAAATTACGCCCCCCCATCGAGTATCAAATTGAAAGACAACGTAATTTTCTACCGAATGAGTAGGAGAATAAGCATGTTTATGCATGTTTTCCATAACCTATAATTGGACTTTTAGGGGCATCAAAATCGATGAGAGAAATGCATGCCACATAAGAAGTCATTTTTTCCTAGTATAGTTTTTGCATGCGGCCGGAAAGGGGTTGTTCAAAAGCCATCACTCCGAAGTAACTGAAATATTATTGGATTAGGCTGCAAGATGGTTTTTTACAACCATACTTAAGTAGTCTTTTTGAAGCAAAACCACATTTCGGAATTTCAGTTGACATTTCATGAGTTAGCTCACCTACTTTATGTTATGGACCAGGGGGTGCGGTGGCACGCCTGAGTACTGCCGTGCCGGCCACCTGCGGCCACTCTGTTTTGAAACCGGGAAATAGGGAAGAGAGATATATATAAAATCGTTATTTCTAGACATTAAAGAAATCTCCACCTAGGACAGAGGTAGCAGTAGGTGCCGATGAACGACAGAAGAATCGAAAATGATTCAGTAGATGCACAATCTCAAGAAACGTTGACTTATTTTTTGAAATTCGGCTCTGATTCAAAAATTTTACTTACTTAGGGTTGCCAGGATTGTATTTTCACGTTTTTAAAAACGGTAAACATTTGAAAATATTTCTCAGGAAACATGCATAACATATTCCTTCATTTGATGTTTGTTAGCAAATTTCGTCTTCGACAAATTCTTGACTTGATAAGGGGGAATAATTTAAGTTTGACTAAACGTTCTTACTAACCGATTAATTTTTAATTCACTTTGGCGCTACACTTACATTCCGGGTCTTTGGATCGCAAGCTGCACTCATTCCATGTAACCAAACTAATTAATTTCGATATGCGATGTACAAAGGATGGGGACCGCGTCGTCCATTCGATAAGCAGCATTAATAACTATGCTAATGCGATGCTTTACAAGTGAGTATTTCAGGATCTTGAAAGACCGCGTGATAAAAACTATTCTTGGACTGACATATTTTTTTATCAAGCATGAAACTTGCAGAAGACGTGATGTGCTACAAAACGAGCAATAGAAATAATATTTTTGTCCCCACTTTCTGTAATATTTATTTGAATTTACAACGATGTCAAAAATAAGTATTAAACGTTCATAATACTTCAGTAGACATTTTTGGAGGAGTAAGGCTTTTGCAAGCGGTGGACAAGGTGTCCGTTTGAAAACCGGAATAGTAGTATATATTCGGTATATTTTGGACTTATGCGATAAGACAATTAACATGACCTTGTACTCAAGTAAGCGTTTTGAATTAAAAACGCATTTTGGAAATTAAATTGATGTTTCATATAATAGCAATCTACTGTATATTACAGGCTTAAATGGAGGGCTCTTTTTACTGCTAAAACCAAAACCGCATTTTAGTTTACTAAATCTGTCATGTGAACGCTTACGTAAGCATAAAACATTTACGTTTTAAGGCTGCAATATAGTGTCGCGCTTGCAACTTCATGTCGAGTGGGTTCTCTGCTTGACAGTTTCTGTTCTGTTGGGAAAATAAAACTTTCTCAATGACGGTTTACCTTCTGAAAATGTTTTAGCCTTCTTAAATACGAGGAGCAGTTTTCTTTAAAATAGTCCAAAAGTAAATGACTACATTGAAGGATTTTTAGGCAGTTATTATTTGCAGTTTTTCATTCCAGCGTCGCTTTATGCCACTGAGGGAAAAATGAAGTTGTTTAAGTCATACGCATTTTGAGTTTTTAATACGACAAAGATGAATCCTGTTTGATTGATTTTTTTTAAATTTACCTGATGAATCTTATTTGAACATTTTTCTAGTGACCGGCGGCAAGGCGAAAATTACAGAGTAGTGTGCATGAAAAATGTAACCGGAAATGTTTCTTTTGAATACCGACGAGCGCCTTAATTTGGGGGCTAATGATGCATGAAAGAACGTAGTAGGAAAGGGAACTCTGCTGCTATCTGGAGTGGGTATGTTTATGAAAGATTTGTAAGCTTCATGCCATGGCTACAAGCCTGTATGAGGTTGTACTAATTGCTAGGTGCCTGCATGATCCTACGAACCCATTGGATGGGACAATATTTTTTCTTACATTCTAGTAAAGAAACAATTCAAAGGCTTGCTCGTGTATTTTCTGTCAGCCGGCTGGGAAATGAACGAAATGACACTTGAATACGAAAAGCAGCTCCCACAGGAGCAAGAGGCGCTTGCTTGAGTATTTTCATTAATTGACGCTCTCTACACACCCGCCTGCTGCACGATTTGATATCCCACACTGGCGAAGTCACGCTGTCTCGGCAGCCGTTTAGCGTTGGAAAATACTGTGCAGTAAAGCAGTACTAGATGATAAAATCGCACGAATTCAACAAATCTTAAGTGTTGGTCTAATCTGCATTTTCAGAAATATGGACATAGGCTTCTTAAAATCTTGTAGGCTTGTAAATTATGCAAAGCAATTAAGGAAAACATTTTAGCAGCTACCTCCCTCCCAGAATACGACTGTCTCACAATTCGCGAATGTGCCTAGCTGTATTTAAGTTTTGGGCATTGTTCTTCAATTGGAAGATTTCTGCATTTATTTAACCTTCGGACATTTTGAAAAGTAGCTCAAACAGAACTGATCACTGGAATAATATGCGCCACTAAAGCACTTCTACGGTATTTCCTACGCCAAAACTTTGAGCATAGTCGCACTTAGACGTATTATCTCACATCGTGCATTGACTTAGTTTAGGCATTTATGAGATTCCTGCGTCATAGCATTTTGGTCGGTATGTAGATATTGAAAGGGACAGAGTTCACACTTATGGACCTGCATACATCACTTTTCATGCCTAGACAAATTTTCTTTCTAACACACAATTTTTGTATTCACGGGATATATATGTGAATAAAAGTACCTCCGGATATAATGTACACGTGTTCGCGTAGAGGCAATTCTATCCGTTTTTTGACAAAATGGTAATGGACTAAGGCATTTGGCGAGCATACGCATGCTTTCGATAAATTTTTATCCGGCCTATTATGTACACTCTTATTTTCACGTAATGATTCAACCATAAACCGTCTAACCCCTCGCGTCGTCATTCTGTCTGTCTATCTTTCTAAGACAACAACCAAACTGATCGTAAATTAAGTTCAATGAAGGCCACTACTATGGGTCAGTTATGTTTTAATGACAGATCGCCCACTATATTTAAGTTTGCTTGGCCAACAAAATGTAGTACGCATATAAATAATGACATCTCTTGGAATGTTTGCTATCTGTTTCAGTAAACTAATTAAACACAGTCTGTGTAAGAACATTGTAAACTGATCGTCGCAAACAAACAAATGAATATACTTAAAGACCTGTCGACAGCAAAAGTAGATTTTGAAAGTTAACCATTTTGCTGAAGAAATATTTAAGAGAAGTATCTGAAGAAAATGCGTCTGCTTTTGGTAACTTCTCATGAGGCCAGTGAGTATTTATGCTTACAAGGTAAAGAAAAGCATGGAGGTTGGTAGAGAAACCGAACAATTTTTATCCTCTTAGACAATAAGCAGGTAGGACATTTAGGCGGATAATTAGAGTCAGTCATTATTATTTTAATCAGATAATGATATTTATTTTAGTTAAAAAGAGACGTAGAAGGGGGTGACAGTCAGTAGCAAACGCATGCATACTAAATAGTACTTTTAACACACCGGAGAATTTTTACATTTTTATTTATTGTCAACAATTTCATCTTACATAATTTTATGAAGGAGGGATGGCAGCAATCTATTATGACAATGCTACGTATGTCGATGAGTCACACGCATACAAACATCAGGTAAGTATATATTTAAACCTGAATTTAATCAGGTGATTGCACTGTTTATTGACAGAGCAATTGCGTATTTAACAAGTATTTATAAATACAGAGTGAGCAAATCCATTTTGCGACAGAAAAATTAAACTTTTTAACTTAAAGCTACTCTGGCCAAAATTTCCTATTGCATTCAGTAATCATTACTTCACTTACAGCCGCATAATAAGGACCGGCATGCACCACGCCTATATACCAGTCACTTCAGTTGGTCATAATGAATAAACGGAGGGCGTGCACATGCTCTTAACGGAAGCTTGTACGGTAAGACTTTGCCTGTCAAGTTTTGTTATGAAATAACCATTGAAAATATTATTCGCATCACGAAACAAGGTTGCGAGGATTTTGGCACACGCAGGTGAGATCGTTGCAACATTTACACCCGCTTCCTAAGATATATGAATATCCACGGCTTAGTCTTGCCTCTACTGGATAGGACACTTAGCAGACATTTCTCGGTATTAATGTAACTCTAATATAAAACAGAAATAAACTACCGAAATAACAAAGCCTGTGCAGCAGAACTATCTACCGTTACGCGTGACCAGAAAAGTGCAAACACTGAAGCAGTTAAAAGAAGCGCAAGAATGTCCATTGCGGTATTGTTATTCTGAATTCCACCATTATTCTGGTGTTCAGTTACTTTAAGATTTGAATGAAGTTTATATGTACAGTAGGTGGGCTAACTTATGAAATGTCAACCGAAATTCTGAAATGCGTTTTCGTTTCGAAAAGAATAATTAAGTATGGTTGTAAAACTAGTCAGTCTGTAACATTGTTCTATAATGTTTTAGTTACCGCAGGATGCTTCCTTTCGAAAAAACTTCCTCTTTGCTGCATACAAAAACTCTAATCTGTACAAAATGACTGCTTAGGTAGCATGACGTTTTCCCATTAATTTTAGATATCCATACAAGGCCAATCATATTTTATGGAAAACGTGCAGAAAATATTCATTTTTTCGCAAGTTTGGTAGAAACATACGTGTTTTTTAATTTTATGCTCGAAAAAGGGACATAATTCGGTTTTAAAAAAGTTTTTAACTGGGAATTTTAAATACCGTAAAATGACCGTTCATAAGTCGTCATGTTTTTGCATTTACAATGTGGCTTGTAAAGTTTGCAATATGGATCAAATCCACTGATAAATTTTACGAACCCTATATGGTTCTCCTTTATTACCGTTTAGAAATGTGTGGTTTTTCCTATGCGGAAATTATGTGGCTCGTGGTTTAAAAACCCTAAATGCAAGGGTAACGGTAGAGCGGGTTCAAAATTATTGGGGAACTGAAAAGGTTTTTCGAAGCCGAATTTTGAGCTTCCTTCGGGGAAAAGATTGGAAAAAGACGTAATTGTTCTGCCCAGTGAACAAAGGAATGAATATTTTTACGCATGTTTTCAATGAAATATAATTAAAATTTTAAGGGCATTTAAAATTAATGAGATATATTCATGCTACTTAAGTAGTCGTTTTTTACAGAGTATAGTTTTTGAATGTAGCCGGAAGGGAGTTATTTCAAAGGCAAGCATCCTAAGGTAACTGAAAAATTATAGAATTATGTTACAGACTGACTAGTTTTGTCAAACTTCTTAACTAATCTTTTTGAAACGAAAACGCAATTGGGAATTTCGGTTGGCATTTCATGAGTTAGCCCACCTACCCTAGCTTAGAATAGGTCGCAAGATATTTTATAAAAAACAGGTCGTCGGAATAGTTCCTTCGCAATCCACGCGCGGCCAGCAGATATGCCTCAACAATGAGCGTTTGGGGATCTAAGCACTTGCATTTCACCTTTTAAAAATAGTTCAAGTGATAATTGAAACACAATTTAGACAAAATCGATAAAGGACACATCTTACCCATATAAAGCATAACATTCATGAGTTATTGGGTTGTATTTTATCAAGATGGCTTAATGTGTGAAGACCGTGAACATCTGGCTACATACTGCTGCCTGCGCGGCCAGGAGACTCTTTTTAACTTTATAAAACGCCCATGTTATTCATTTGGATGGCATTTACGTCACGGTTCGGTATTAGAAAAAGCTGTTAAACAATTAATCAGTGTTTAACTACCTGGTGGGACCTTTCGCCTATCCTGGTTGTAATATTCCATATAATAGAAGGGGCTTTCTTTAGGGAATAATGCCATCCCCGAGTCCTTGCCCGCGTAAGTTTCATTGTTGTACAAATTATTCATATCGTCCAGTAGGTCATCATAACGCCTTTCCCAGTCCTCATCCAGGCTAAAATTTCGTTTCTGACCATCTTTGACAGAAGCGGACGCAGGGGAATCACCGGTTGGATAATCCACATACTCGTGTAGAGTTCGCATTGCAAAATGTAATTCCTAGAGTCGTCAAACACTCAGCGCGCTTTGAGGCCGCCGAGGTGATGAAATGGACTTGCGTGCGATCGGGCCAACTGCCAGGTCATCAGCCGACGCCTGATTGGTGCTCAGGCTAGAGCAGTTAACTCGCGCCAACTGGCCAATTGCATGTATCACGTGAGCCAACAACACATTAGTTGGCTGATGCAGGCGACGACAGCGTCGGCGCTCACTGCAGCATAATCAGGCAGCATTCACACAAACGTTGGTCCGTACCTGCACGCACGATACATTTCTGGCTGGCATAATAGCGTGCGGAGGCTGCAGCAGGCGTTATCGCTGGAACCATTACGGTCGTTTATGGAACCGGTTTCTGCTGTCTCTCTCTCTCCCTTGCCTACAGGGCACTCGTCCCTCTCTCTCTCCCCTGCTTCGGCTGATGGTATCTTAACTGAGTAACTATGAGAGCCTGGCCAGGGGAGGGGTCTAGGCTAGGCTAGGGGGCGGTGGACCTAGAACGCAGTACCTCATATTCTGGCTAGTTTATCTGGCAAAATAGGTTACCAGTTCAGGTACGTATTAAAGCAGAGTAATCGAACGATTCTGGTTAACTCCAAGTCCCAGTCGCGCAAGCGGACGCTTTTATATGTTAAGGCCCGAAAAACTATTACATCCGGGTATATGTCGGTGGAAACTGATGGGTATTTCTCTGGTGTCTGGTGTGTTACTTAACATTTAACTTTCCAACCGAAATCACTTCAGTGGATAGATCCAGCGATTTCCGAAAGTAATCCTACAAAAATGTGTGGTGGCTAAGCGTGGGTGTTTTTAAGTGCCCAGAAAGTAGAGTTCACCTCAGTAAATTTTATGGCCAAAAGGGCAAAATGACTTTGCTGGCACTGAGTTCAAAAATACAATGCATGCCATACTCATTACATTACTCTTGCAGTACACCCAT
Source organism: Spirometra erinaceieuropaei (assembly GCA_902702965.1). Taxonomy (NCBI): domain Eukaryota; kingdom Metazoa; phylum Platyhelminthes; class Cestoda; order Diphyllobothriidea; family Diphyllobothriidae; genus Spirometra; species Spirometra erinaceieuropaei. Next base: position 330,635 of record CACRXP010000619.1, on the reverse strand, counting down.
ATTTAAGTCCACAAGAAAGCAAGCAATAAACCTAACGATTTCTAGATTTAAAATACATTTTTATTTGGGTCTGGAGTTTAAAAATGCGCATTTCATACCTTTAACCTGGGACGAACTTTACGATACTACTACGCTACTACGATATGAGCATAAAGAAATCATTGAGTATTTTAATGGATATGAACCACGGTGTAGGCTTCGTTAGGGATACTAACGATGCTACGCCGGTGTAAATTTCCCAGCCGCAAAATATCTCACGATCACAAACATTTTGGGACCGAAAGTTACCGTTTTCTTAGGTATTGAATTTGAATAATACCAATTATTCCACCAACCGGACGGAAAAATATGGACCTTTGTTTACCTTTACACAAAATATGTCTGAATTTATAAGCGCATCGAAAATCGGCAGGAAAGGCAGACTACTTAGGCGAATATCTTATCGCGTTTTACTTTTGCTGATACCTGGTAAGACGCCTATTTAAAAGTCGACATTCCCGCATCCTGAGCAGTGTTTTTCCCTATCGAAGTAATTTTTTCTGACTGAGCTCACATCTTGAAAATTTTATGCATCACGAAAT
>CACRXP010000619.1:227784-309065 GCA_902702965.1 Spirometra erinaceieuropaei | reverse complement strand
TAAATAAACCATTGGTCCCAGCGATCGCCTTCCCGTCTTCTTCTATGCAATTACCTGGGCCGCGCATATTCTCTATCATTCGGAATACATTCGGGCGCGAAGCGCTTAGACCAGCGCGTCGGTGGGAATCCTTCTCCTGTCGACAAGCTTCAACGTACGCTCAACTGAGGTTCCTGCACAGGTGCCTAGACTCAAACACTCTGCCGAGATGCCTCTCGTATAAATCGCCCGTCAACACCGAGCTAGGTAGGCGAACAGTCTTACAACACGGACGCAGAATGATTCGGGTTTTAATCCAGGATTGTCACCTCCGACTACGCAAGTACAAAGCAGCAATTGAGGATGAACAAGCGAATTGCTCAAGGATCCTTGGAGAACCGCTGACAAATGATCTTCATCGCAGCATTTCTCTCAGTGCCAGGCGCATTCGCGATGCACGTGAATCCAAACTGAAGCAGAAGTTGACCACACTGAGCGAAAAGAATGCCAGCCTCTGCTATGATAATGTTGTGCACAACCTATCTTCCAAACAACTGACAGCAGAGCAGATAAAAGTCCTGAACCATGATGCCTGCTTCAATACGACGGATGCCCAACCTGTTGACTTCATCGCAGCTGCGGAATCTGTCATTCGTGAAGCTCCAATCACTGAGGAAAACAGAAATCTGCTACGACAGCGAATATCCTCCAGACTCATGTCCCACAAGAAACGCAATATGCTCTCGAAAGCAGAAAACGAAGCACTTCGGACTCTGAAGGCCGACAAAAGCATTGTCATACTCCCGGCCGATAAAGGACGATCGACGGTCGTACTGAACAAGGAGGACTACGTCAACAAAGTCGAGGCCCTTTTGGGCGATAGAACTGCCTACATTCCTTGTGAAGGGGATATGACGAAGACTCTAATGAGCAAAATCAACAAGGACCTGGCAAGTCTTCGGAAGTCAAAAGCGATTACACGGCTTGACTGGCAGAGGATGAAACCAAAGGATTCCGCGATCGCGAGATTCTATGGTCTACCCAAGGTCCACAAACCAGGAACCCCCCTACGACCGATCGTTTCTCTAAGAGGCACACCAACGTTTGGCCTGGCTAAGTGGCTGTTCCAGCGTCTGAAATTCCTAACCCAAGGTTCTGAAACTACCATCCACTCAGCAGAACGATTCCTTGAGAAGCTGCAAGGTATTCAACTTACAGATGACGAAGTGATGGTATCTTTCGACGTGGTATCACTCTTCACTTCCATCCCACAACATCTCGCAGTTGAAACTGTGCAAACCTTGTTAGAGCAACGTTATAACGAGACGGACAACAAACTTAAGATAAAACACCTTGTCGATCTCCTGAAACACTGCTTGAAGACCTTCTTCACCTTCAATGGAGCCACGTACGAACAAGTTAAAGGCACACCGATGGGGTCGCCGTTATCCAGCTTGATTGCTGAGGCAGTGTTACAGCGACTGGAGGCACTGGCTTTTGACCACTACCGACCACGATTTTGGGTACGGTATGTTGATGACACATTTGTCATCATCAATCGGGACAGGATTGGGGAATTCACGCAACATCTGAACTCGATCTTCCCAGATATCCAGTTCACGATGGAGGAGGAAAAAGATTGCCAGTTGCCGTTCCTCGACGTAATAGTCCAGAGAAAAGACGATGGGGGACTAAAAACAACAGTTTACCGAAAGACGACAAATACCTCTCGTATTCTGAGTTTTCTCAGCAACCACCCTCTTTCGCACAAACGCAGCTGCGTAAGAACACTCTACCGGCGGGTAGAAACCCATTGCACAGAGCCAGCCGACAAGAAGGCCGAGGCTCAGTTCCTGAAGAAACTCTTCACCATGAACGGCTATCCTGGGAATTTAGTCGAAAAGTGCAGGCGAGAAACACGGGGAAGAAAATCGAGGAGGCAGCCGAAACCGAAGTGCTGGCGCGCAGTTCCGTACGTAGCTGATTTGTCAGAAGAATTCGCCAGACTGGTGAGCGAATTTGGGATCGGCGTCGCGCACAGACCTGAAGCCACAATCCGCCGTCAACTCATGCAGCCCAAGGATCCGATTCCCATAAATCAGAAATTGGGGGTCATCTACCGCATAGACTGCAATTGCGGTCAGGCCAGTTATGTTGGTGAAACCGGAAAACAGGTCCGCACGAGATTGCATGAGCATGAATTGGCCGTGAGACGGAAGGATAAACTCTCTTTGGTAGCCGCCCACGCCTCCTCGCCAGGACACGCCTTTGACTTTGGGAGCGTGAGAATACTAGGACAGTCAGACAACCGAGTTGCGCGCCTGCTGCAGGAAGCGTGGCACTCAACTGAGGACGCGATTAATCGACATATCGATCTGCCAATCGCCTATCAAGCACTGCGTGAACAAATCAACAGCGCAGCTAGAGGTCACCCCCGGCAGAGGTGAGCTAAATACACGACGAGCTGTACAGTTTTTTCATTCCTTGACGATGGGCTCGCGTGAGAGTTCGAAACGTCGGATAAATAAACCATTGGTCCCAGCGATCGCCTTCCCGTCTTCTTCTATGCAATTACCTGGGCCGCGCGTATTCTCTATCATTCGGATATATATATATATATATATATATATTTATGACAGTGGGCGCTCGCCGATCAGGTTACGGAACATGCTCGTTCTGTTGTGCTTTGGGGCTCATACTAGAACCCTCGCAGACATTCGCACAGCGACTAGTAGTAGACATAGATGAGATAATACCTTGTCTTTGTCGGTATCATCTCATATATATATATATGCAGAATAGTATTACCGACAAAGACAAGGGAGACTGGAATGGCCATTTCTGGATTATTAGCCGTCGTCAGCCAGCCATAACCAGGCCTGAAGTGTAGAACACCCGAGCCTCGAACTCGCGACCTGTTGGTTTAGAAGTCCACGCCTCTACCCACTGCCTATGTATCATGCGCCGCTGTGCGACTGCTGGCTGTGCTCGAGAGTGAGCCCTTAAGGCGCAACGGAACGAGTGATTTCCGTATGATCGATCGGTGAGCGCCCCCTAACCTTGTATATTCCCGATCGAAAACCGACAGGTCAACGGGCTCGTGGCCTGGTGGGTAGAGGCGTGGACCTCTAAACCAACAGGTCGTGAGTTCGAGGCTCGGGTGTTCCACACTTCGGGCTTGGGTATATATATATATAGTCAAAGGCAAAATGTTCTTTTTTCAGCCGCATAGTCCCTTTCGCACAAAAATATAATGCGCACAGAAATCCCTGTCTAAATTGATCAAGTTGGAGATCTTACTTTTGTCTCACAGCATTATTCAGTCAAAAGCATATATTTCGCATGCCTAAACATTGCCTATTATTTACATTTCACGGTTTGTTTCCGCTATTTGCTGATAAAACGCTCATGGAAGGCTCAACTTATGCAAGATCATGGACTTCTATAGTCTAATACACAGATGCTTGGATCTGTGCATAAGTAGAGGCCTTTCAAAGAGCAAAAGTTTCCCATCGTCGGGCCGGTCGGAGCGTGCCGCGCCCAAACAAATTGCCGATACAAGAAAAGATGAGAGTTCCAGTTCCTTTTCTGCCACTGTCTCTGATAATGGGTTTAAGTGGGTATCCGAAACGTCAGGCGAATAAAACATTTGTTCCAGCGATCGCTTCTTCTTCTGATCACACAGATGTTTGTTACGTTCCTTTTAGAGCATACTGCATGATCTATGCATGCTGGAATATCTGACCAGTTGCATGGGGTTTTTCTACATGAAACACTAGTATTTCTACACCTAAGGATTTGCAATTCCTAAGACTAAGCGTATGTTCGTTGTTTAAATTAATTTATAACGCGCTCAAAGTCCTTATAGTCGCTATGATCGGGTAAACATTTTTAAACCCTATATACATTTCAATAGGACTCAAAACTAAATAGTTGCGTGCACTCTACGGGCTAAATGAGGGCATTAGTATAGTCAAAACGTGCGAGTTCCACTTATTCAGGCAGTGTTCGCACAGCTACATATGAACTAAACCATGATTCAGTCTGAGTGACGGTTCAATTTCCTATTAAAATCATATTGGTTTTAAAAACCTTGCAGTCTTTTTGTTCGTCTAAATATTTTTCAAACGTGTCCATATTAGAAAAGGGCTTGAACAAAATGTCTGCTCTATGGGCAATATAAGGGCATCAGTAAAAGAAGGCTTGTAATGTTCGTCTGCACATGTATAACCAACCGCGTATGGACGGAGTTGTGGTTATGTTTGCTGTTGTCAATGGAATGTTTATTTGCATTTTGCAAAAATGTTCAGTTAAATTATGGTATTCTTCACAACAGCAGTTATAAAATAGACGCATAGAGACAAATTATCATTTTATAGGCATACTCTAAGACCTAACTGCATAATTTTGGAAAATTGTTTAATAAAAGCCAAAAATTCTTTTTTCCAATTTTTGTAACGAAGGATGTTTGATGCCAGTCATTCATGTGTCAAAGCATTTTTTAAACTCTCGTACTTTTAAAATAACTGGCACAATCCGTTTTTTAAACCTCATTTTGCGGGTAAATTTGCAGGTAATTATAGTAGTCTTCTTAACAACGGTTATAAAATAGACGCCCATATGCGAATTATAATTTTATAAACATGCTATAAGACTTGACTGCATAATATGGAAAAATTATTTGATAAAAATCAACAACTATTTTTCCGCAATTTTTTTGTAACGAAGGATTTAATACACCAGTCACTCATGTGTCAAGACATTTTTAAAATCTCGCACTTTTAAAATAACTGCCAACATGCGCTGGCATAATACGTTTTTTAAAACTTGTGTTAAGTGATTTCAAACGTCTTGATGGCACCGTTACTGGTTTCGGCTGCCCGCCCCCGCTGTTGCATAGGGGGCGTGAGCGTAACACTTAAATTTAAGCTTATTCCCTCAGCACTAATAAATGTGTAGAAGGTATTTGGCAGCAAATAATTATGCAGAACTTCTGGTCAGGTCTTATTTCATACGAATCCTTTTTATGCTTAAACTACTCCGAAGCATTTGTCCTGTTAACCAAGCATGCTACTTAACATCCTTATTCCGGCGCAGCATATAATTCGAACTCATTTGCTAAGAACATATGTGTGCATTTTGAGCGTAAAGAAACAGCTCATAGCATGAGGGTACATTTCTGTGTTAACAAATGGCTCAGAGCATAACTGCATGTAATTACCTAATTCACAGACAGAAATATTATTTTAATGCAAAAAGAACTTTTTATAGACTTTTTATCTGCATTTGTATCAGGCATATAACTGATAGCGCATTTCGCTAGTAGCACGTTCAGTTAGGTGGAAGATCTTTTTCATTAATCACTCAGAATTAAGCTTCGCAGTACAGGATTGACATTCAACTAGAAATACTATTTTTAATAGCACCCATATTTTGTAGTCCTGAAAGCATTTCGGAAAATTTTGTGTTGTTTATGTGGAGCAAATATGTAGTACAAAAACCCACTCGAGCCATTCTAGACTTCTAAAAATGTATAAATGTCAACTTGGTCGCCTTGCAGCACGCCACTGGAAGTTGAACAAAGATAAGAAAAATCATTCAAAATTAGGTAAAACAAGAACGCCTTTGCCCTTAAAGAAGTTTTCGGCACTAGTAGTCAACAAAGTGAATAAGCGCACCAAGAATTTTAGTTATTATTTCGGCCTACATCTGGCAAACGCAAAACGGCTGCAGTCACCGCAAAAGGGCCTAGGATGCCTCATTTCCAAGGAAACAGTTGGAAAAGAATATTTGTTTTTGAACAAATTGCCCGTTCATTGTAGGCTTTCTTCTTGATATGAAAAACCGTCTGGAGAATGACTTTTCTGCCTGCGTGAGTTTGCTGTTGCGGTGCATTATATCATGGAAAATTGAGGAATTCACAGAAAAATTACACAACCGAAGGTTTTTAAGCACTACTCTAGTTTGAAATACGCGAAACGATATTTTCGGTGAACAAGGCAGCGGGCAGTTTAAGGAATTCGATGATATACAGCGGACGTTACGGTAACTAGAAGCGGAGCGGTAAATTTACAAAATAAGCTACCATTTTTACGCCCGTATTTGTTAATTAATATTTCGAATGCTTACTCACAGACCGGATGCTGGACGTGCAGTCCCATAAATTAATTTGATTTTTTATGGCGTGTCCACCTAGGACATCCGACGGCCCCGCTCTCACTCAGATCGCCCGCATTGCAAAGACTACGAAATTGCCGGAAAATTATCTAGATTATCACAAAAAACTAACCGACTCCGTTAAATTTCAGACAGTCGACGTGCCGCAATAATGAACATTACACCAATTCCCAGAATATTCAAACTGAAAAATCATTCAAAATGATTTTTCAGGGACAACTACGTTCACGGCGCACTCCTAACTGTCTGCAAACGTATGTATGAAGCATATCAACAGATTTCGCTTTCTGCTTTGACCAGCGTTTATGATTAAAATTTCCCGTTTTAAAGGACTGCAGATTTATAGACAATATAATATTGTTTATGTTCTGCGATTATGCCCATGCTGAACATTTAAGATGTCAAGTTTACCGAACACACGCTTTCGATTATTCATCATTGGGCCTGTTCAGTAATATATTGGAGTGTATGGTAACAAAAGTTAAACATCCAATGGACAGTTAGCGTGAAAGCGTGGGTATAGGGCGTTCAGAGATGAGGTTTTATATTCTAGTTTATTCATAGACGTACGAAGGGGACGTGCCCCTATTTCGTCGATGTGACGCTACGGGGCAGTCGGCGTGAGCAAATATGCCGGGTTTAACTTTGGCCAGGGAGGTCCGTGGGCTTGCATAAGCGATTTATGCGAGCATAACTTTAGATGGACTAACCTGATGGTTACCACCTTTGCCTTTGCTGGTCAAAGACAAACCCAGCATGTTTGTTCGCATCTCCTGCCACGTCGTGCTTTAAAGAGGAAACAGAGACATAACTGTAAATTTTCAGCCACTTTCCCCCAATCGTCTCCTACCTACGCATCTGTCAGAACTGGAATGTGACTCCTAACTTCTGAAAGTCCTCATTGCCTTGGCATCATAACTGTAGTGTGACTGGTCTCAGGAAATGCTAGCCAAATATCGGAAATGCGCTTTTGCTTAGAAAGAACTTTTTAACCTGGGTTGTAATATTAATTACATCGCGGCATAATCCCATAATATTTTTGACTTGCCAGGATGTTGACTTTTGAATGTACTTTTCAACGATCTCCAGTAATTGACTCTCTCGGCAGAATACGATAACTTAAGTAGTACGCATTTCCATATTTATTTTAGATGGTCTTGTATACTTAAACATATCTTCTGGTCAATATGCGTGAATATGTGCTTTTGTGCCTATTTCGTGATAACTCAGATCTTCTTAACGTTTTGCATTCATGGTAAGGTTACCTTTAGATTTCGATAAAGTTTGACATTACGAGATTTTTTGCGACCCTGCAATATCCATCCACATGCTCCTCATGAAGTATGCAACATATATTTATTGCGAAAATATATGAATCATGCATACCATATTTATAAAGACGTAGAAAAATATACATAATTTCCTGCGTACACTATATAACTTGTGGACTGAAATCATTAAACGATAATGCAGCGGCTGATCTGGCTCAAAATTATTCGAGATCGGTACACTTTTTCAAAACCTAAATACACAATGTTTTGGGAATCAAATGCAACTATGATATGACTGATTACCAACAATTAACATAAGGTAATAGAAAATCAATATCAAAAATACATATGATTTTAGTTGTCATATCTTTCCGATTGCACTATTTACACGAAATTCAGAGGCCAACATCCAGACAATTCCAAAATATTATGGCATTGTGCAGCGCGATAATTATTATCCCAACCCCATCTGAGAAATCGCCTATAATTTAAAGTGGCTTTTACATTTTCGACAAACATCTCAAGAGATCAGTCGGCCACTGTGCTGTTTTTAATGCCTAAACGTTCACTACTCTGCCCCTATTTATAGTACCTTGCAGGCCCGATGGTGGACAATCGAAAGCTTAGTTTTACGAAAACTTATTTCGTAAACAGAATATTTCTTACAGTCTCTATTCTGGCTTCATTTAATTATGGAAAATATATTGTTAGTGGGATATTTTAGCGGATTCGGTGGTATCGAAGTTTGATGCATTTGACTTTTTTTATAAAAGGGAGTATACTCTAATCAAACTACTTTTGACAGCGTACTTGCCGCAAAACTTCATGTGTTTCTTTACTGGTCCAGTGTCCATCAGTAAATTTGCCGGCCCAGTTTCGTTTCAAGACTGCTACTTTGTCAACGAGAATACTAGAGTCAGCATATTTTTATTACTGAGGGTCCCATTATTGTGAAACTATTTACCTTTGACCCTCCTCACGTTAATATCTTAAAGCAGCACTTTTTTGCGACAGCAGTATTTATCGTTTTGCGTTCTACCGACAGTCGTGAAAAACCTCACGAACAAATCTGCCTCTGTCGCGATTATCGAGGGGTTTTTCTAATTTAGGCTTCTGTTTGGGGTAATTGCAATAAATCAATGCGACACTATCTTCACGTTTCTGTCTGCAACAAAGACGTTTTTGGAACGCACGACTTGTTAGACTGCAGCAACCTGTAGCAGTATGCATCTGGCCTTTCGATAAGTTAAGCTGCTGGGCACTGTTTTAATTAAAAAAACTGTCCATTAATGGACGGCAGAAACATAGGCAATAACGACTGTTTTGCATTATATTAGCCTGCTCGAAGATTCGGATATGGTTCTTTATGCCTTAGCGCAGAATGAACTCTCGTTAAATTATACGAGTTAAAAATTTGTCTCATTTACTTTGGCGGCCTTACTGTATTTTTTTATTTGGTTTGGGGCCAAATTTCCTCCTTTGATGAATAAGGCCGGCGTTGGTTAATCTCTCCTACCCCACCACAGAACAACCATGCATTATTTACGTCCTTTTGAAAATTATCCTCTATGGTTTGCAACATTCTTCAAGGGAGTCATTTGTTTAACGATGCAGGATTGGCTGTGCAATCATACGTTTACCAAATTTAGCGTATCGTCGTGTGTGTTTCATCTGGCATCGTAAGCTTATGCGACTGCGCATAGTGCTAAAACGTAGAAGATTACAATTTTTTGCTCTCTTTTGATGATAATCAATCTGATACAACTTGTCAAACGTCAGTAGATCAAGAAAAATCTGATTATAGCCAAATTCATTTTATATTTCAGTTAAATGCATATAACTTCATAAACAACTCAACAATTAGTACGTTCCCATCTCACATCACAAGATGGCCATCAAAAATATAGTGTTGCTGACAGAGAAAAATCATATATACGTCTACTTAATTTTTTTGGCTAGGCTGCGAAGTCGGCCGCGCTTTGGATGAGACAAAATCAATTGGGCATGCTAAGATAGTCCACTTTCGCTCTTTAAATAACAGCGTCAACAGCTGATAAAGAAACTTGATGATCTCATGTAGACGACACGACTAAAAAATACACAATATCCGTTACTCCGATTTCCTCGTTAATCTAAAATTGACTGAACAAAGACCTTAAAAATATTGAGGTAACATTAACATACCTCTAAATAGAATCAAATCAACAGACTAAATCTGCTTAATTACAAATCACGAAGGAGGATTGAACGTGGGTGTCCGTGCGAGGAGTGCGTTCATAATTGCTTATTTCATTGTTTTGGGGCTCAATCTTGACTTCAGAAGTCAACGACAGAGCAACAAAAAGAATATACGAGCAGTATATGCGTCAGTCAGCCTTAATCAAACCTAGGTTTTTAGGATATTAGACTTGATCCCGTGGATTTTAATCATCATGCATTGATGAGTTAAGTGTTCTACCAACTGCGTCATAGATTCCTTGTCATGCTGCGTGTGATCCGGAATTATATCTATGTTTGAAGTGCTTTTGCCGATCGGTTTGCGGTACAAGTCCACCCAGTTTTACTTTACAAGTGACCTTCAGAAAATCCAAATGACTATATCTGAGAAGTCCGACACGGACAGACTGTCCCGTGTTGTCTTTTTCAGTGCCCTCCTCTAGCTCATATAAATGGCAGTTGTGGAAGGCGACAAACACGAAGCAAGTACTGAGCTACAACAGCAACCACCCAATCAGTCACAAACGCAGTTGCATAAGGACACAATACCAGTGCGTGGAGACACGCTGCAGTAAACCGGAAGACAAGACTGGTGAATTACAATAACTTCGACGGGTATTCAAAGTCAATAGCTACCCAGGCAATTTAGTTTGCCTGCGCAAACGAGACGAGAGAAGAAACCTAACCGACACCAAATTTTGGCGAGCTCTCGAGTTCGTGAAGAATGTCTCGGAAGCCGTCAGCTGCCTTCTTACATCCTTCGGAAATGGAGTAGCACACAGACCGGAGGCAACCATAAGGCGCCAGATCATGAGACCGAAAACCCATTGCCAGTGCAAGATACAGCTGAAGTATTTTACGGTGTTTTGTGTAACTGTGGACAAAGCACCTGTTTCGGAGAAACCGGTAGAATAGTGCGGACACGGATGGCTGAGCACGCAGCAGCGGTGAGGAGGAAATACGCCAGCTCCTAAGTCGCGGCTCAATCGACGGAACCCAACTGCACATTTAAGTATGACGAGGCAGAAAGTTTTGCTAAGGGTGAACACCTCGTGAGCCGCGAACTGCTCGATTCATAGTTTTCCGGTCCTCAGTCTACCATCAGGGGACATGATCTTCCCTCCATATTCAGCGCTAAGACATTGTCTAGGCAAAGTAGTTAGGCACAAAGATAGCGAACAAAATCTATACTCTGCAAAAAGTGACTACTTAAGTAACATGCAATTTTCTCATTGATTTTCGATGCCCTTGAATATTCAATTATACTTCATGGAAAACATGAATAAAAATATTCATTCTATTACTTATTCGGTAGAAAATCACGTCTTCTTCCAATTTCATACTCAAAAGAAGAGTATAATTCTGTTTTAAAAAACCTTTTTTTATTCCCGAATAATTTTGAACCCGTCCTGCTGTTACACTTGCATTCAGGGTTTCAAAACTACAAGCTGTATATTTTCCGTGTACGGAAAACCATGCATTTCTCTACGGTGTTAAGAGGAGATCATATGAGGTTCATAACTTAAGCATTGAATTTGAGCTATATTGTTAACTTAACAAACCACATTCGTAAATGCAGATACATGACGTATCATGAACGGCAATTTCATGGTATTAATAAATCTCACAATTAGAAACTTTCTAAAACCGGATTTTACTCTTTTAGAAGATGAAATTCGAAAAGACGTGATTTTGTACCGAATAAGTAAACAAATAAATATTTTATTCATGTTTTCCATGAAATATAATTGAATTTTCAACGGCATCGTAAATCAATGAGAAAATTGCATACTTTTTAAGTAATCATTTTTTGCTGAGTATAGGTCTTGCATGCAGCCAAAAATCGGTTTTTTCGAAAGCCGACACCCTGGGGTAACTGAAACATTATTGATTTATGCTGCAACGTGATTAGTTTTACAATACTACCTTATTTATCTTTTCGAAACGAGAACGCATTTCAAAATTTTGGTTGACCTATCATGAGTTAGCACATCTACTGTACTGCAACACCTGGGAAATTTACAATCCTTATCTGACTCTGTCTCTGAGGGTGGATTCAAGTGAGAATTTAGGTTAGGGTTAATGCTACGATGGTTGTCGTAGAGAAAGTGCATCTCAGGAAATTTGGCACGAAACCGCTTGTAGTGCCGACGTGATCCTTGTTCCATGTCCAACCGGTTATTCAAGCTCATAGAAATGTGGAACGCATTTTTGTGCAAAAAATGAGGAAATAAAATAATTAACTCGCACGAACGTGTACGAGTCCCTTTTCTATAATTCTTATAGTAGGTGGTCTCGATTAAATGGTATAGTATGCTAGGAAGGAGGTTGGTCGAGCTCCGGAACATTTTGTCTATTCATCTGAGCGTTCGAACCGGTGCAGAAGTTCATTGACAGAAATAGTAGCAACAACAGAACAGGGGACATTTAAACGGTGTGTAAGCCAATCTTCGACCAACGGTGCAAGACCTGGGGTGACTGCGCAGGGCCTTGTACGCCGGCGCCAGCTCAACAAACCAATTTACTAAGTTCTCATTCGAGGGCCAGGCTTGAATTAATTCTCGGCCTGTTTTGTTTCCAGCGTGGGCGACTATTTTGGTGGCTGCGAAGTTAAACTCCTGATCCATTTCGTAGGTGTGGGTGGCCGCTTGTGGTAACGCGTCGCCTCGTCGCACAATCAGCCTATGTTCGTTTATGCGCGATCCGAGCATGTGTTCAGACTGACCTGTGTAGTCAGAAGGACAGTTTTAGCTTGTGATGCGATACACTGTTCGAGATTGCTCATCGCACTTTTATCGGTATTTAATGTTTATGACCTTCCTGCGCAAGCTGACTCTGTGTCGGTGTGCAATTCCAGCATCTAGCGCAACAGCAATGCACTCGGTTGCTTTCGAAACGTCCTTGATTTATGGCAGACAATGCCATATTGTTGGTGGTTTTGATGTTTAAACCCCCGGTGGGCGACCGCGTAGGCAGCGACTGATGAATTCACACACTGGTCGCGGAGATAACGAGCCTCTTGGGCTCTATCCTCTGGTGTGCTGCAATGCGTTTGAATATGTTTGAAAAATGTCTTCACACAGTTTCGTTTGTGAGCCATTGCATGGTTACTAAGAACAACAAACAAAGTATTCCCCTGCTCGCCCACCATTCTTCTTCACTTATACATGCACCTGGAAGTCGAACCTTTGCCTTCATTCCCAGTATAATATCCGGCAGGAATGAATACAAACTTGTTGTTCCTGGAGTCTGTGTTTCAAAATGATGTTACAAGCCGAGGATGGTCATCGTCCGTTTTTCCAATAAGAAGATGCATTAATGGAAAATAAAAACCTTCCATCAATTATATTTCCAGCCAGCTATAGTATATTGTGGGACCAATGCACAAACTGTCGGCTGTCCTTAGACAGTTTATGAATCTGCCTTGTTTAATTTCCGAGGAAATTAATCCGTGAACTTGGAGCAAATCTTTCGAAACCGACCTTTTCAGGCACGGTCCAAAGTTTGATATGAAAATTTGAGCCAAAATTAATTAGCTACTGTGGAATAACCGCGTAATTTTCACAAACCGCCAACAGGCAGCCAGTAGTATAGAATTGTGCAATTATTTCCCTAATAACAACACAGGAATTAGCTAAAAGGTTTTGGCTAATTCCTCTGTTGTTAGGACGGTAAATCATTGCACAAGTTTATGAACCTATGCTTCTCAAATAGACTGATTAACTACAATTTGGCGACTAGATTTTGGGAAAATTATAATGCTGTCATAGGTTCTGTTGTTCTATATATGCTTACTTTTCTTTTGGTTAAGACATTATTATAATCGTGTAATGCTGTTGAAATAAACAGGAACTGTATATGTCCGCCCTATAAATTTTCCAAAAGTCCATCCGCCACTTTCTGTCGCCTTATTACATAAATAACATTTAATGGGACCAGCTAGCAAACAAATCATGTCCTTCCACTGCACATCTCTCTAAATTATTCTAAAGAATTGACAGATAGCAGCGAATGCAAACGCGCCAGGTGCGAGCAATAGAAACTGTCAGTCAAGTAAATTGAGCACTAGCTAAAGAGGTTTTTAAAGTCAAAAATACTAAAATGGACCGTACGTTTGCACTGGTCATTTCCTGGTTCGTGGAAAATATACAAACCTAAAGAACAGTTGTCCTTGGGATGTCTAGTGCAATGACACTTGAAAAGCATAAACTGCTTGGAAGAAGCCTTCATGCAGACGTGAAGTCAACTGATCTCGCCTCAAAAATTACTAAACCTTTCCATTTTATGTCTTGTTGATGCGATCATTTGTTGTATCCACAAGACTTAACGTTTGGCACTATTACACTGATATTTTATATCAATTTGCCGAATAGCATGCAACCTATTGCGCATTCATTAATCACTATCTATGCTACAAATCGACAGAAAACGGTAACAGAGAAGCTGCCAGAATTTCCAAAACAGTTAATCCCATTCTTTACGTCTGTTTTGACACTACAATGTAACAACATGCCCACAAATTGCCTGGTATAGCTTTAAGGGTAAAATAAACTCAGGATTAAAAAAAGTGTATGTTACGATTCGCAGGACACATACCGGCTGCTTTGAATGAACAGAAAAAGGAACTGGTCATGTTCCAGTGAGATCGAAGGGGAGAGCTATAATGACTATAAATCACTTGCGAACACATTGTGTTGTAACGGTAAAGTCGATAGTGTGCTGTACAAGTAAAAATTAAAATAAATTTAGAAGGACTGAATATATTTCAGTGTTTTTGAGTATACTCCATATTCCCGGAATGTCTCTAACTGTCACAAATTATCACAAAAACTGCCACAATCCCGAGCGTGCTAGTTGTTTTACCTCCATCAGAAAATCAACACGGGATTCGCGTCGCCCATCAATCATTTGCGAGGGAATGATGTGGCAGCATTTACTGCATTTTCAGCCCACGCAACTTCTGTGTGACCGTGCCCGTCAATTAAACAAATGTTTCCTGCCGGACGATGGATGTGCTCCTGCTTACAGAGAATATTAATGCAGTCCAAATCTACTTGATAAAAACTCTACTTCCAAAAACAGCTCACGATATTCGCGATCAAGTTTATTTTGCTTCCCCGCCTAATTCACGCTATGAGCTCTGATCCCTATAAATAATATCGCCTTTACGATGGTGGATCCTGAAGTCAGCAAATAAATGCTGGAGTGTTCATCAGTATCGTCATATATTTAATTTTCTTTTTGGAATGATTTCTCGGCCCTTATTTCTGGTCATAGCCTTTTTTCATGTAGTATTCCCCACGAGAAAAGTTAATAAACTACGAAGCATGGCAAAAACTACAGGAATGTTAAGTCTTTTGGCAGGAAAATGATTTCATAAACACAGTTGGGCTCTTGCGGTCGTGTATATAATTCTCCGGCCTCCCGATGGGCTTCCATCCTGCAATGACAATAGAAGCTTCCGAAACATTCTTTACATACGGAAGCGCTCGCCAAAATTTCGTATCCATGCGGTCTGGCCTTTCGTCCCTATTTACGTATGCATCCGTAGACGAATTTTCGCGGGTAGCCATTGGCTTTGAATAGCTATCAAGGGTTTTGTAGTTCGGCAGTCTTGTCGAAGTGCAATACCTCGAGCCACTTGGGGTTGGAGTTGCACACAGACCGGAGGCAACCATCAGGCGTCACGTTATGAACCGGAAAGACGAGGTGCACGGCAAGGAAATTCTGTAGTCATTTATCGGATCTGATGCAGTTTCGGACAAAGCAACTAGGTCAGAGAAACCGGAAGACAGCTCCGAACGCGAACGGCCGAACAAGTTGCAGCATTGCGGAGAAATAACGCCAGCTCTCAATTTGCGGCTCATTCTACGAGATCCGACTACAAATTCCAATTCGACGAGGCCGAAATTCTGGCATGAGGTGCAACTGCGTGAGCCGTGGACTGTTTGTGTCATATTTCACTGGGCCCCAGTTCATTAACAAGTGCAGCGATTTTCCCATTCCCTACTCAGTGCTGATAATTCGTCTATGCGGAGTAATAAGCCTCGCGGGGAACGCACAAGTGAGCACTCTTTCCAACGCCGGGATCAGTGGGAGATGGTCGAGCAATCATCACACCAATATTCAACACACGTGATGAAATTACAGCAATTAACGGCGCCAATATCCACCATTAGACAATCATCACACTAAGTGCAACTATCCCTAATGACGGGGAGGGGGAGCCGTGAATGTTCATAGGTATGGGATAGCACGGCGACTGCATCCTTTTAAATACTGCAGCCGCATGTGCATCAAGCACTCGTATCTGCTATTGTCTCTGATAATGTGTTCGAGCAGGAATCCGAAACTTCAGGCTAATAAAGCTGTTGTCCCAGCGACAGTGTCTCCTTTTTCAAGACTGCTTCCTGGACTTTTCTCTTCGCTTCTATTGGATCTACATTTATATACATGAAAAAGCGCTTTCATTTACATAACAAAATTATAACTGGTGCTGAGGGATTGCCGACGCGTTCCGAATATAGGAGCCTGCACTGTTTGTAATTTAGAAGGTGTGCCGGGACAGACAAGTTAGATTACGATAACCAACGCTAGATTATTGGTCATCGTCAGCCAATCATACGCAACCTCAGGATTGCATAGTCTAGAATTCGAACCCCGATACTTTCGCCTCACGAAGTTAGGTCTCAGGCTCTGTTACTGAGCCGTCTTGTCGGACGGCAGCGGAAATATTTCGAATTACCGGCGGGGCTATCGCCCTTGTGCCCTATGAATTAGTCAAGAGCACACGCATGCGATGGCATGGCGACTAATGTTAGTGTAGTAAGGAGTACTCCAAATTTCCAGAGAGACTTGGATAGCCATTTCCGGACGGAAATGCCGCTGCTCAGAGCACTAGCTGAAGGATGTTTCCTCAAATCCTAGGCTTTACGATGCAGCTTACGACCGTATGAGTGCCAAAAATGATCACATCAGTCTACCTCATCCTTGTCGGTTCTCCTAATCGCATGTTAACTGGTCGCTGCAGGTTGAGCCCCAGAGCACTACGAAATAAGCAAGTCACAAAACCTTATCGGTTTACCCTTATCGTTCTTTAAATTTTTTTAAAATTTAAATGGAGATTAAGGACTTCAGAAACTAAATCTCATGTCAATCTGGGGATACGCACTGCTACTGTCTTTGCATGCTACCAAAGTGCCTTAACGCTATGTCATTTGAGTGAATAACTTCTTTTATATGACCAACCAAAGCTAAGCCCTAAAGGCTGATTGGAAATCACCTCAAAAGAACAAATTTCACCAGGAAACGGCTTAAACGCAGTTTAATTCACCTCTCGACGACCAGACATTACTGCTGTCTAAGGATTAACAAGACCATGCGGAAAATCCCCTCTCATGACGCGGAGACTGAGCGAACGAATTTATAGGCAATAGAGAGGTATTTGGAAAAAGTCGCAGTATGCGTTTTATACTGGGCTGTGCATTACCCGACTAATCTTCCCCAACGAAAACGTGTATTCTATGCCAGAGAAGTCGACAGATAAGTCCTAGCAAGTGGCTAGAAAATCAAAAACCTGAATAACGTGTCCAGGAACAATTAATTTTATTGTCTAGGAAATGTTAATAGACAGGACGAATTGCGTTTCCAGTGCTGATGCTTATAAAGCCTAGATGCAGTCTAAGAACCTAACTCGTCCCAAAAGAAAATATATATTTAGAAAATAAGCTTCAGATGTTGCGTTATTCAAAATGCGATTTTAAAGATTGTACGCAAACGTAGTCACATGAGACTGCTCGTCTACCTTCAAATACCATCTGGAATCTACAGGGTTCTATAACATCTCCGCCAGCGGCTTTGTCAGAGAACAAATCTCAATTTATCAAGATACAAAACCTTCCGATGCCATGGCAACCATCATGTTGGCATGGAGATGCCCTGCCACTATGTGTTTTATCAGTTTGCTTAACTCTTGGCAAGGAATGGGCCTTGTTTTTAAGCTATAGTGTTTTTCGTTGGGCAACACGATATGCGTAACCTCCGACAAACTAAAAAACAAAACATTGCTGGTTAAACGGGTAACAATTTTTAATGTTTCCTAGACTACGTGTTTATTTTGCAGTGATTCTCCGCCTCTGTACCCCTCCAAAGTTGCAACTTCAGGGGGTGAACTGGTCGGGCAAAACCTCCAAGGGACCACGAACACAGACGGGCCTATAATTAATTAGCTTGCCAATTTGCAAATTAAATTTTCTATGGCATGCTTTAGAACGGCCATGGAGATTTCAATTACGGGTGTTCTATCCGGAAAAACTGAACGAGGAATATACAACAATGGTAGTTAGATGTCAAATACAAAGAAATAAGACACCACATCATAGATAAAGAAAAACAGGGTGGATTTTTGTGACAGTACTATATTCCAGCAAGGTAGCAGCAGGTAGCAGACAGAAATCGGAGAGAAAACATTTTAAAAAGAAAGCGCTTTCAATGACTATTTCAATCGCATGTGGGTTTTATCACTAATTTAATAGTGTTCATTTTCTTCATTGCCTGCGACTACTTTTTTAAGGATCGGGATATTTTTGTATGGAAAGATCTAGGAAGACTAGATTTGAAAGACGGTCTTTTAGTAAATGCTGCCCAAAGCTGCATACTCAAATAAGGGTCTTAGCAGTGGTAGGGTGAAGGGGACCACGTAGTTGCCAGTAAACTGTGGATCCCGTCATATAGGAATGACGGTAAATGGCGTGGTTTTGCGGGTAAAGTGTTGGTTGTTTGGTCGGTCTAGAACTCTTGCCTATCTTCTCCTTTCAAACTTTCGCCATATATAGTTAAGACGCACTTTAACTTTTGGTTTTGTTACCCAACCTTATACAACCAGGCAGACTGCTTAGCAAATGGCGGAGCATGACGACGAAAAAGCAGACCTATACTTTCAAACGTTATACATTGTCTGAGGATTCAGCATTAAATCCCGTCCACTGGATTCAAACATACAGCATCTTCCCTTCCTTTGTTGGAAAGAGTATTCGAGCTGACAGCATGTACACTCAAATAAAGGTCCGGACGTTTTGAGAAGAAAGTGGTTTGAACAGTGAAAACAGGCTGTTCCTTTGTGTCTGGTCTGTGCTAAGGACAGACGACGTTAGGTTGAAAAAGTATTTGATAAGAGATTTCAGGGCGCTCTTTATTTGTGTACACATCCTAACATGCCTTAAGCTATTTAGCCGTGGAAGATTACTTCACTGACCACTTCCCTTGAAAGGTTAGTTAGGTGATTTTCGCTAGATTTTCTTCGATTTATTTTACACAGAACACTAACTCCGCATTGTCATGCATGTTGATTTTTTTGTGTATGTTAAAACCTCGTTTGCTTGTTCCGAAGGGTTTCCAAACGATTGTATTGTTTATTGCATGAAAGTTATACTGGCGCTGAAGCACTGAAAGCTTGCGCGGACGTTAATTTATATTAAGA
The DNA here is from genome assembly GCA_902702965.1 of Spirometra erinaceieuropaei. Classification (NCBI taxonomy): domain Eukaryota; kingdom Metazoa; phylum Platyhelminthes; class Cestoda; order Diphyllobothriidea; family Diphyllobothriidae; genus Spirometra; species Spirometra erinaceieuropaei. The sequence continues at coordinate 289,943 of CACRXP010000619.1, read as the reverse complement.
ATTTTGTGACGTTCATGTCCTTGGAGTAATGAAAGTCTCTTGTATTTCTATTGCCTTCCAAACTTCTGATAATTTTCTTTTACATTTGAACGACTTCGATAATTTTAAGCATTCCTGCGCTTTCCCAAAAAAACAGTTCTGGTGAGACTGCAGAGCAAGTCCGGTACTAATCATTTTGGAAAGTTGTAATCTACCTGAAAATATTTTTTTCCGAGAAAAGGTTATCAAGCCGAATTCGGGTAAGCCATTTGGATGTCTTTACCCCTAATGCTAATTTTTTTTAAAAAATTAAAATGTCGATTTGGAACGTCATACAGGCAGGCTGTTCGTGTTTTTCCTACTGTGAAAACGTCCAAAACATCAAACCAAGTCCTGTAATATTAATAACAAGACGATAAAACTTGACACCTGTTGTTTTCTTGAAATTTTATTTATTTTTCCAAATAAGGCCTAACCCAGGAGGAAATGAAGGTTCACTTTATGGCAAATCGGTCGGTCTTATGTCCCCTAAAGAATGACGGTCAGATCGTCCCGACCGACAAGATCCACCGGGTGTCCCTCGAAGTGGCACAGTGCGGCGACTAGTCCGCAAGTAATGTTATAGTAAGACAGACTTGTGTAGCATCTACAGCACTCTCTCCTCACTAACCCACCTGTCGCCGATGAAAAGACAATGCCATGAAGGCCGAGGCTATATTTTGCCGGGAAATATAGAGGATTTGCCACACACTTTCTGACATTTGGTAAAGTACTTCGTGTTCTGGGCTCTGTGCTCTCTCTCTGTCTCTCTCTTCCTTTTATCAGTCAGTCAGTAAGCGTATTTATTGCTTTGTGAGGTTTTGAGCAGTATAATCTAAAACCATAAGTCTAACAACACATGCTTTTATTATTAATGAGAGCAGTAATTCACTTCGTGATGCGTCTGCAGGTAAAGAAATATGTCCTGGATATAGGGGCGTAAGTCAGATGCTGAGTACTTTTAATCCGCTTTTATGCGTCTTGGCACTGCTGAGACGGCTGTTTTTTTATCAAACAGGCAAAAGCTATAATCCGGCATACTTTGGCAGCTCTCTGCCACACAAGTGTCGGGGTGCTGCGAGATCGGACAGACGCCCCCCCCCCCGGTCCACAGGCGTTTCTATTGGCCCGCTTGTGTCCACAACCCGAAGTAAATCGCTGATTGGCCGGTTGGTAGCCTGAACAAAACCCTCCGCTGACCAACGCCGACGCATGCTATTGGCTCCCTGTACGGTAGGAGTTAATTAAGGTCATCACGCCTACGTCAGCTCCGCGATTTCCGCCTTCGGGAAGAACTACTTCGGGGTGGGAGAGGAAGTTGCTCTTATACCCCAATAAAGCTTCAATACAGGGGAAGTGGAGTCGCGAAGACAAATGTTGCGATAATCGTTTTAACTGTTCCCATTACTGTCTTCCACCGACTGCAAACAAACGAAGGGAAAGTCTAAAAACAGAGTGACTTGTTGGCATGTGGATGATCAGGCCAGAGAATTGGCTGATCAACTAACGTTTTATTTTCTTTGCCAGGGCGAAATTACGGCAGTTCAAAGTGGGTTTCACGCCCAACTACGCTATGATATGCGAGTCCTAAACCAGTTGGATGGCCATGTGAATTGCATACTACACAGTCGGGCTCAATTTGCTTAAATAATGACTTGCTAAGATTTCTTTTTCTTAGTTCTATCCCCAATAAACAGTTATTTTTTAAAAAATGTCTTGAATTCATTCGGTAGCAAATTGCGTCATCTTCACATTTTATTTTTGAGGAACGTTTAGGCTTTACTGTTGAAAAACTGTTCCAGTTTCCGGATAAGTTTGCAAACGACCTGCCACTACACTCGCATTTGGTGTATCCGCGGTAGAATCTGCATAGCCTCTATGTAAGGGAGATTGCATATTTCTTTACCTTTTCAAAAACATGTCATATAGGACTAGGAAAAAGTTTTCAATGTACATGTAATAAGCAACCTTTATAAACTGCTGAAACGATGCTTCGTGAATGGGTCCTATAATGTTAGTAAAACGCACTGTAACGAGTAAGACTTTAAAACAAAAAGCATGGTCTTTCTCAAGCGCAACATTTGATGATGATGATGATGTTATCTGCTACTAAATGAGTGCAATGAAGAATAGTTTGTATAAAATATATTTCAGGTTATTGAGGCATAGAAAATAACAGGAACGAAATGTTTTTAAATAGTATTTTTTTCGCCGTGTTAGGTTCTTGCAAGCGGTCGAAAAGAACCTCATACAGATTTCGAGAGTCTGACGTGTAAGACTCATAAATCTACCTAAGTAATGTTTAAAATATATATCAGAATTTCGTTTAGCAGTTTAAGAGCTAGACCATGCCATATGCAGACAATGTATATTCCGGATGTTAAAATTAAAAGCAGTTTTCAAATGACAGAACAATATTATATTTATTTACAATAGGGCTTTGATCATCCTTTAAATGTAAGCCTCTGAAAAGATGTAATCTTCTCTGAAATATGCAAAAGGGAAGGAATTTATAATACTCATAGAAAAAGCATTTGCGCCACTTGCATAACAATTGCTTGCAATTTATTGGGACAGTCCGCCAAGAAAATGTCCAGTCACCTACGGACACGTTGCCATGTGGAAATTTGCCTTTTAGTCCGCATTTATTAAGCATAGCAAAAAGACAAAGATAAATTATTATAGTGGGCGCTCACCCATCAGGTTACAGGACATGCTCGTTCCGTTGTGCCTTGGGGCTCATACTAGAACCCTCGCAGGCAGTCGCACAGCGACTAGCAGTAGATATAGATGAAATGGTACCGACAAAGACAAGGGAGACCGGAATGGCCATTTCTGGCTTATTCGCCGTCATCAGCCAGTCATACCCAACCCCAAGTGTGGATCACTTGAGATTTGAACCCGGGATCTTTGGTCATGGAGTTTGACGCTCTACCATTGATCCACGGGCCCGTTGTCCTGTCGGTTGTGATCGGGAATATTAATTATGATAGTGGGTATGACTGGCTGATGACGGCTAATAAGCCAGAAATGGCCATTCCGGTCTTCCTTGTCTTTGTCGCTACCGCCTGATTTACACAAAGATAAATGTCTACTGAGTCGCGAAATGCAAAAAAACCACTGTTTTCATTACTACACTACAAAAGACATTCCTGGTACAATAGTGCGGTATCAACTACCGGCATCGGGTGCGTCTATCCTGACTTATATCAGGTCCCTACAACGGGCCAAGCTGGAGATGCCCTAGACCCAAAGGGAGACACTTGCAGAGCGCAGCGCACGTTAAACAACCTGTACAGAGTCCGCACACTGCAAGAATTTGTCGTTGTGGCGACATGCCTCTGCGCGCCAGGCACTTGCGACTAATGGCTGACCGGTTTGAACAGCGGCCTGGTGCTTAAGACATATAAGAGTTAATTATGTCGACTTCACATGGTGCAGATCATTTCGTTCCTGTAAACACTCTGGTGCGCTTTGGAACTGCCACGATAACATAAAGCTCGTGGGTTCAATGGTTGTTGAGTGAAACTGTACTTCATTCCTGCGAACAGGAGGTAAATTCAAACGGCAATAGCTTCCATAGGAATACCATCTAGCTGGGGTCTCGTTTCTGTGAAAAAACAGGTTTATTGGACGCGAATGAAACCATGTTTGAAAGACGCAGACAGACTGTTGGGATCGGTCGCCACTGTGTTCGTGCCAATCCTACTAGATTCAAGTACAGTAGGTGGATTAACTCACGAAATGTGGACCGAAATCCCAAAATGCGTTTTCGTTTGGAAAAGAGTAATTAAGTTGGGTTGTAAAGCTAATCAGTGTTTACTATAATTCTATAATAATTCAGTAACCTCAGGATACTGGCTTTCAAATTAACGTCTTTCTGGCTGTATGCAAAAACTCTATTCTGTAAAAATGATTACTTAAGTCGCATGCATTTTTCTCATTGATTTTCGATGCCCTAAAAGTCCAATTATATTTCATGGAAAACATGAACAAAAGTAGTTATCCTTCCAATCACTCCGTAGGAAATTACGTATTCTTCTTATTTTATACTCGAAGGAAGGGTATTAGTCGGTTTTCAAATACTTTTTCAATTACAGAATAATACTCAACCCACTTTACCATTACACGTGCACTTCGGATTTCAAACTACAAGCCATGTATTTTTCGCGTAAGGAAACCACACATTTATCTACGGTATTGAGAAGGGACCATATGGGTTTCATAAAATTAAGCATCGTATTTGATTCTTATTGCTAAATTTACAAGCCACATTGGTAAATGCAGACACATGACGTTTGATGAACGGCCATCTCAAAGTACTTAAAAGTCTCTTAATTAGAAACGTTTATTTAAAACCACATTTTGTCCCTCCTTTGAGTATAAAATTGGACGCAGATGTCGTTTTCTATCGAAGGAGCAGCAAAATAAATATTTTTATTCATGGTTTCCATGAAATAAAATTGGACTTTTAGGAGCATCAAAAATCAATGAGAAAATGCGTGCTACATAAGTAGTAATTTTTAGAGTTTACTTTATATATGCTGCCGAAAAGGGGTTTGTTCGAAAGCTGGCATCTTGAGGTAAGTGAATCATTATAGAATTGTACTGCAGAGAGATAAGTTTTACAACCCTGCCTAAATAATCTCTTTGAAACAAAAACGCATTTAGGAATTGCGGTTGTCACTTCGTGAGTTAACTCACCTGTAACTCACTGTAAGTGAGCAACAAGTGAATGCGTTAGATGCAGTCCAAGTCTCTTTTCCCTACATAGTCATTCACGGGCAAGTCGCAGGCCTGAACCAACGGTGTTATGAAGCGCGCGGGCGATATCGACGTCCACATCGTCGACGCGGCCAAGCGCAGCAGGAAATCTGTTTACTGAATGACTGCGTTAGAAGTCGTTTGATTGCAGAAGCGGTGTGACTTGTAAAACGCGAACGCACGGTTGTGTTCTGCCGCCTACCTTAGCGCACTGACATCCAATAGAGGTTCTACCAACGATTTGGCATGACTTACTTCGTAGAAGCTGGTTTTCGCAAATTGCTCTTATCCGCGCCTACTGTTGATATAAACAACTGTAATTTAACGATCTAAAAGACTTCACACTCCAATTTTTCGATTTAATAATTGTTTAGGATTATACGCATTGTCAAACAACTGGCGTAATTTACCATCGTACATATTCTTACTTAACTGATCATGCGGGTTTATCCTTATGTTTGTACCAAATCGCACATTTCGCATTTTGCATGAAAACTTATTTGTTTCTTCCGTGCTGCCGTGCAATTAAATCATAATCAAACTTCAAATTCCTGGCTGGAATTATTTGCAGACATTGGGAGTTCGAAATCTGCACTGAAATCGTATAGCGCAATGTGACTTGGAAAACGCGAACACGCTCTTATATTGTGCCGCGTTTTTTAGCGTATTGGCATTCAAAATAGATCGTTCTAGCGACCAGCCCGAATTTACATCGTGGGAGCGCGTTTGAACTAATTGTGCTTATTTGCGTCTACTGTGGGTGTTAATAAGGGCCATTTAAGAACCTAAAACTATTTCACCCCTTAATTTTTCGACTGGATAATAATTCCTATTGACTTAACTGTGAAAAACTCGGTGCCCGGTGGGATTCGAACCCACGCAGTAAGGGGAAGCCTTCCCCTTGCTGCATGGGTTTGAACCCCACCGAGGCACTGAGTTTATTTACAGTTGAGTCAGTATGAATTATTCAAAAATCTGCCAAAAATTCTATGATTAGATAACAGTTTTGAATTATCCGCCCTATAAGTCAGCTGGTGAACCTTAGACAATCTCTCCCGTTCAGTTGTTCGGCTGCAGGACTTTATGACTGCCTCAGCAGCTGTTGGATTTCCAAGATAGTTACGGTTATTTCACTCGATTGTGGACAAATTTGGATAGGATTCAAGTTTTAAGTGCAAACATAACTTTTAGACAAGTATTTGTTTGGCGATTGCTAAAAAACGTTTGACCCAAAAAAGACAGTAAATTGTTCCTTTGCCACTTATATCAACGTTATCTTTGCAGTCCCCTAGAGGATCCATAAATGAAAAATATTCCACGTAACGTGTGTTCCCTCCTGACGAATCACAAAATATTTCGATGCATAGGCACAATGCTGTTTTTTCCAGATAGAGCTTGTGATGCTCATCTGTGTTGCTGGATTGAGAGCAATAAATGTGTTTACAGCATGCTGCAAAATTCTGACATCCGCTCACAGATGCACTTTCTGCAGTCGGGAGTTTTGACAGACAAAGGTCGGGCAGCCGATCCCTCGCTAACCTCTGCTGATGAAACATTTGACATTATTCACAAACCCAGAGAATGCTTAACCACACCTAAATGCCGCAGTTGCTTTGGTGAAGAGTTGCCTACTGTGGTGAAAAGCAGCCGACAAAGTGAAAAAACACCAGACAGCTGAACATCCGGCAGAAGGAAGCGCAGAAAGTACAGTCGGCCGTCGGAAAAAAGCGTGGATTATTTACTTTATCCTTAAATCTGTCCTATGTTTTATTCATTTGCTAAAAAAACGTTTTTATAATAAGGCCGTTTTTTGACCAAAGTGAGGGTGCAAATAGTTCATTCTGACCCTTTATTTTGGACTGATAGGCATAGCTCTGGCCAGTTCCTGGGTGGTGCGTGTAGACAGGCTGTTTACTTTTGTCGACCACTACCCCTGCCTCAAACTCCCGGTCGTCTAGGCACCATCTTATAGTTGCGGCAAGGCGCAGGAGGTCGGGAGGTGTGCGGCAGGTACTAAGCAAGTCTGTCCCAACATAAATTAATTCACACTCATGCGAAGGTGTTGAGTCTACTCCGTTGGACTCGCGGTAGAGATCGTCGCTTACGAAGGCAGAGGAGATAAGTTCTGCGATTTTATTTGCGCAGACACTGAAGACGTTTGTTTATTCTTCAGCGGTCCGGTAAATTATTAAACATCAAAAATGGCTAATGAAGGCCAAAACAAAGCCATTGTGCAGCGGTGACGGGACAGAGCGTTGAGAGGTGTCTGGACATATGAAGGAACAGGGGAAGGTCTGTGGCCTGGTTCTTACAGGGGACGCAAAAACAATGTCTGTGCGTCGTATTTGTGTTTTGCTATTAAAAGGCGACAATGGTGGGCAAAGAAAACAACTCAACAAGTGTAGCACAGTTTAAAGGGCAAATTGGCGAGCATACGTCTGCTTTCGATAAATTCTCTTCAGGTCTGTGCATTTATATAGCTACTGAAGTAATGATTTAAATGATACGGGTAAGGAGGTAATTATGATGTACCTCGGATTTGGGAGGGGGGGTGAAGGGGAAGAAGGAAACACCACAATTCCAGCCAGCGCCAGGGAGAAGGTGGGTCCCTGCGAAGGCAATTATATGCGGGTGTGTGACTTGGTGGCTTTGACCCATGGGAACTGTGGTACCTGTATGAAGGTCTTCTGTGAGTTTAGGACTGGTCCGTGTAGCCTGACTGCAGCCGCCTCTGCCGTAGCCAACAAGCGCTGCCCAAGCAATTTTGAATTGCTTTATGGCACCTTCAAAATCCCTCTGAAGGCCTCTCTGCCGTCTACAGGGTGGTCTGTGTCTACCATATGGGCGAGGATCGAGATGTTGATGTTCTTTAACCTTTAACCTTTTCTTAACAACGATAAAAGATGTTCTTTTATTCTTTTGGATAAACGCCGGCTCGTGCGACCAATGTATTCTGTTCCACAGGAGCAGGTGAAGGAGAAAATACACGTAGAGGTAGTCTGAGCTGGTAGTTCGTCCTCGCCCTCTCCGTATAGGATAGGACTGGTTGAGAACGGTACGCGGGTATCAGCTGCTGGAAAGGTCTTTGATACGGCTTGAGTGGGCGTTATCTTAAAAGTTCACTTGGGGCGTCCCCTTGAAATGGGACTCTGATGAAGAACCTTTTCTTTCCTGCCGTCAGTATCGGGGACTTTTGTGGTCCTTCGGCCATGTTCTTAGCAATCAATTGATCAGAATACCCGTTCTGGCGAAAAAGGTCTTCGATGATTCCAAGTTCTTTTTAACGCTATCAGCTGAGCAGATTTTTCCCAATCTTTCTGTCAAACAGCGGATTGAAGAACGTCTAATGTTTAGCGGTACAAAACTCCCAAAACGGGCATAGTGTTCGAATCACTGGTTCGGTCCTGCTTCTCATAAGCTCATCCGGAAAGGGAAGTGAAAGGGGAGTGAACCTGACTGTCCTTCTTTCGGAGTGAATTTAATTGATAGGTGCGCCTGATTTGTATCATCCCGTAAATTTAAGATATCACTTTATTTCGATGCTATTTCCAATATATCATCCACGTACCGCCCATAGTATCATAAACGGTTGATCTAGTGAAGTAGCTGGAAAGCTTCTAACTTTCTTATGAATATATTCGCCAAAAGCGGGCCAAGGGGCTAGCCGATGGCTACGCCGTACATCTGCCTATATAGATTGTTATTGAATAGGAAGTGCACGTTCAAGATACACCCCTTTAACAATCTCTTGAGGGCATTGAGCGACATTCCTATATCCTACTGATTGTCGGCGATGAAATCACAAAGGCAGTTGACCGTTGCCGTTGCCGGTACGTTGGTAAAAAGGGATGAGACATCTGACGAAAACATGACCATTTCTTTCCATCTACTTGCCGGTATCTTTTAAGTAATTACTGCAATGGCCATAATAATGTACAGGTCTGAAGAGGATTTATCGAAAGCAGACGTATGCTCGCCAAATTGCCCTTATTAATTTTGCTATGGGAATTTTCACAACTGTAACATAGTTGTGATTTTCCGACTAAGATCAACACAGATGGCTAGAAAAGTTCTCACAGAAAGGCACACAAATTACCTTTGCAAATATGTCCTGTGTAGAAACGTATTAAAAGACATGTGCGATGGTGATGCAAGGATGGGATACATTTAGTTCTGGTCGACTTTTATAACATTCGTGACTATTCTTGTAGAGAGGGAAACAAGTAAATTTTACAGAATTCGTCGGAGTCACTTGCCGTGTCACATCACATCTACTTTTTCTCCAAATGGTGGAACAGGATCGAATTACCTCTCGGGACAGTTAGTGATATAACAATTCCGTCAAGCCAAACTGTATCTCAAGCAAAAACAACCGTTTTCCTGATTATAGTGTCTGAGTACCGCAAATGTGCATAATATCATCCATATCTGCTAGCTCATTAACTATCGTCCTAAGAGCCACTGCATTTCTATTTAATCTAAGACTGCGAAATTTTGAGACATTTGGCGTCCTTTTAAAAGATGGTAAGTTGTAAACCTCACAATATGCGAGTTCAAAAATAGACTTAACGTTTTTGCAAGCGTGGAATTATTATTTAACAGCAATCAAACGAACATGCGGCAAAGGTGGTGAAAGTGTTGCAGTCCTCACTTTCATTTATGAAGGAAAGGAACGGTGGATATATAAAAGCATGCCAGGTTTCGTCAATTAACACTACATAACATCACGTCGTGGTAAAACCGCCCTCGTTCAAGCCTTCCTTATCAATGCTCACAAACGGTGCGCCAATACATAAGCGTTACTGTATTAATTTAAGTAGATAATTGCGTTTAGTGGAAATATGTTTATGTGCGTAAGCACGAATCATGATAGCGATTGATGACTGGTGTTATTTTCCCATATACTTTTCCGAACTGAGCTTTGCCAATGACGACTGCGCCAGCGTGGGGGCTTGGTATAACGTCAACTGGCAATGACCAATAAACCGGAAGATTCTGCACATCGCTCAGGCATTGGCCGTAACACCCTCACTGTAAGCAGTGGCAATGACTGATGTATTTTAAAATGCCCATTTTGCATAACGGACATTTCAAAACAAGCTTGAAATAGATGCAGATAAAAATTGCCGATCGATGTACCCAATTTCAGTCTGTGCATAATTGTCTCCTTTTAAATCGATCCTTAATCGGTTAAACTTGGAATATTAGAATTGGTTGTATGTAGGACATTTGCCATCTCTGGAAGTATTGGGTTAATTTTTCTGATCAAGCGTTGTGAAAGCGTGTCGCTGAGTAATTATAGGGGCCGGGCTTGCTTGTCCATTAGCCGTCCATTTTATGCGCTAGTGAGCTCCGGACGACTGACGAATGATTTGGACACTCTTTCGACAAGCCGAGCCCAACATCATATTTTATGTCAGACTGCATTTTCACAATAAATGTATGAGCACGTGCGTGCCCCCACCGTTTATTTTCAGATGAATGTGTTTGCGCTGTCTGTATAACATTTCGGAATCGTCAGGGTGTTGGATTTAGACGCAGTAATTTTTCACTGTCTACAAAAGCCGCACTCGGTAAAAATGAAGATTAAATGATTATGCACTTTCACGGTGATTTCCGATTTTCTTAAAAATTCGAGTAGATGTCTTAGAAAATGCACACAATAACTATTCTTTCGATTAATCACTTTGTTGCAAATTGAGTTTTCTTTGATTTGTACCCTCGGAAAAATCGGGTGCCTTCCTGATGTACATTTCTTTAATTTGCGAGGAATGTTGAGTTCAAACTATCCTTTTTACTTGCATTTGGAGTTTTCCGTCCACAATTTGTACCTTTTTCGTGTAAGGATAAAAATACGTAAGTTTATACCACCGAGAAGATGCTATATAGAGCTTATTTAGTTTTATGGTGGAATCGAACTGTTACAATATTTTGTGCATGCACATTGGGCAGTCTTAAATTATTCTCTTAGCCAGTTATTTAAAGCTTAAAGGCATCATTTTAGTCGAGCATAAAGCATAACTAAGTTGTACTTTGCCGCCAAGAGATTGCAAGAAGGAATATTTATTATGCACGCTTACAGGAAAATATGCTTAAATTTTAAAGAAAGTCTAAAACCAATATGCGAGATCCATAGAAATTAAGCATTTGCTTTAACCGATTGCGGTTATTTAGGCGGCCGAAAAGCAATGCATCTAAAAGACAACATCTGGGGGAGACCGAAATATAATTGGACCTTATTAGCAACAGTGCAACCGTATATAACTAATCTTCCTAATCAAAAACTCGCTTCAGAATTTCAGCTGACATTAAGTGAGCCGATCGCTCTCTGGTATGTTTTATCCAACGGCTTCATTACGTCAAGAAGCGCGAGACATGTTCGAGATATTCTAAGTAAGCAGTCTTAGCGACGAAGGTCCAAAGTTACTAAGGCAGGTTTAAAGTAATCACAACGGTTTTTTGCCAAAAATATGGGTAAAATGGAGGCAGGTGTGAGTGGATTGTAAATGTTCATCCACTGCCGTACTCGTTTCTCTTATTTATGGAAATTGTCACCTCTTATATCAGCGTAAATTTTCCAGTGAAATTGGTTAAATGTATTCCGTTTCTTCATGTCTGCTATAGAAATCAGCCTTTGTGCAAGCATCTGGAGGGATTCGTCCATTTGCTTAAAATCTTAATTTTAACTACTTTGTTCTTCATAATTCTCCGCACGCTCTTAGGGCATTCAAAAGGAATCGAGAGATTCGTCACTGCACCACAGTAATAATGTTTGACAGCTGCCAGCAGCGTCTGACTTCCGTGAATTTCTTCGATCAGGCCCAACTCCCTTTTCTTCCCTTTCCCCCCTCAGCTTGCCCCGTCGTTTCGTCGCTGTCCCCAGATTATTCCCTAGAGACCTGAGCGGACAAAACCCCTCCTTGTCTTAACTGGAGTTTTGAGATGAGGTTTAAGTCGCTCTACCTTTCAAGAGCTCTCAAACCTAACTGGCAGTCTGTCTGCTTCCGACTTTGTTTGCGAGCATCCCTCCTTGGCTGTATGCTAAGCCCCAACTTCCGAAAAGGCGAATAGCACCTGACCCATTTCCACCTTGCATCCTCGTCTTGACAGCGCAAACAGCAGTCAATAGAAGAGAAGAGACGAGTCCCAGGAAGCAGTCTTGAAGAAGGAGATACGATAGCTGGAACAAGAACTTTATTAGCCTGAGGTTTCGGATCCCTGCTCGAACTCCGTATCTGCTTTTGTCGCTGATGATGGGTTCGAGCAGAAGCCCGAAACGTCAGGCTAATAAAAATACTGTTCCAGCTATCGAGTCTCTTTCTTCAAGACAAAAAGAAGTTTGCTATTTATCTTTAAATTTTCCCTCAAGAATCTGGTTTATCCTACAGCTAGCTTCTGAAGTAAAAACCGTATGACTGCAAAAGTTGTAGGCAGCGTAAGTTCATTCATCTGACAATTTATCATTCGCTTTTATCACTGTTCGCGTGTTCATCTCGAAAGTTAAATTGTATTCAGGGACCTCACGCCAAGGCTGACCTGACTGTTGGACAGAATGCACGTCACGGGCGCTTTCCGTGGCAATTTCTCTGTGAGTAAACAAATTGTTGCTTTCTTGATGGGAGGGGCATTGGGTGAGCATGGATGTTGAGCGTCGGACTTGACTGACTTACCGACTTCAAAGGGCTGTGGTAGAGCACAGGGACCCAACTTCTCCACCTTCACTTCAATGAGTTTGCCAAAACCGGCAGCGGAGAAACGGTTGACCAACTCCGGCAGCGTCTGCACACCGTTGCCGTGGTCGCCAAGGAGACGCTGGGTGAGCTTGGCCAGCTCTGCCCAGGGGCAGGTGAGATCCTGGTCCAGGTGACTGCCGCTTGCTGCGGCTGCTGGGCTGCGGGCACTGCGACGGTCAGCAAGTTGGTAGGTGTCCAGCTGAGGGTATCTGCGTTTTCTCGAATGTTCGGCGCTCCATGGGGTGCTCTTGCCGTCTTCTTTGAGGTAGACCAAAGATTTCTTGGCCCATATGACATTCAATGAATCACCTGTAATGAACAGTCATCCATTTTGTCAGCGGTCACAAGCTGTGCAAAACGTCAGAAGTGGTTACTGAATTGTTAATATTTCCAGGCAGCGGAGAGATTGGCAGCGGAAAGGGGCATATTCGGGACATACTTTTTAGTAGTAAATGATAGAGTTCTGATCCGGCACCACACCATACGGACTCATGAGAATGCAATTAACGGATTGAGAAGACACGAGACTGAGGAAGTAAGTGGTTAATAATGTCGATGATGACGACTTTGGGGAGAAGGAGGAGGAAGGAGAGAAGTAGGAGGAGGACAACGAAGAAACGTTGAAAGCCTAGATCAGCAAAGCAGGTGAGGAATGAGATTCAGATTACATGCTAAAGAAGGGTTCTCCATTTCGTCGACGGCCTGGTTAGCACGCCTATTGCTTAACTGTCGACGACTCCGTAATGTCTATCAGCAGAATTTAAGCTCGTGCATGGGAAGCAGTGACAGTTTAGTCTGTCGGATGACGAATGCAGGTCAACAATAAAGCTGTGTAGACTCTAACTAGGACGACCTTAGAAGGACAAAGGGTTGCAGCCGATCTAGGAAAGGTCCCGGCTAAACGGGCAAGTCAAAGTTCATGCTTTGAGCATGGTCATAATACAAAGTAGGTGTAAGGTTGAAAAAGTCGAACCCAGCAGAAATCACCACCGTGGCATGCTGATGATGGAGGCGAGAATGTATCCGAAACGTCAGTGGAAATAAACCTTGGTCCGTGGACGCGTCTTCTTTTAGTGTCTGTCATCTTCGAGGAATTATGAACGCGATATGGGAGGAGATGCCACGGCCTATCACCTGGAATGATGACTTAATCTTCTGACTTTTCACACTCGTGCTTGGGCGCACTATTGTCGATAGGAAAAGGTGGGAAATAAAGGGCTTAAAGCTGTCTCACTTCCTCATCACAGTGGTCCTTTTTTCGTGTGCAAGTAGTGTCTACTGACCCCATTTGGGGTTGGTAGGTCGTTTCTATGGTTGATCAAATTGCGTCAAATATGCCGGTCTTGTGTTTCGTCCTCACACTTGTCATTTTGCTCTCGGCTCGGCGGAGTACTTGTACATTGTCACCGTTAAACTGGTGATTACTTCTTAGGCAGTGTACGAAGATATATGATCTATCACCTTTTCGCTTCAAGGTAAGAACCTGCCCACGTACGTGCGCTCTTGGTCTTTTTTTCGATCCCTCCACAGTAGTCGGCTGCTCAGTGTATACTCTGTAAACAATGTTTTATGTGCGCTTAAACGGTAGCCGATCCTTTCAGCTGCATGAGCAATTGGTAAATAGTGACTCCCGGCCGATGCCGTGGACCCGCGTTCAGTGACCACGGCACGCCTTCAGCGTCCTCATAGACTTCCCCACGTACAGTGGGTGGGGGTTTTCGCTTTGAATTGATTAATTTAGTAGGGTCGTGAACTTAATAATCGTGAAGAATAATTCTATATTTATTCAGTTACCTTAGAATGTCGACTTTCGTGCGAAATACTCTGCAAAAAATGATTACTACAGAAGCATGAATTTTTCTCTTTGATGTTCGGTGCCCTTAAAACGTCAATCATATTTCGTCGAAAACATGAATAAAAATATTCAAACTCTTATTCATTCGGAAAAAATTACGTCTTCTTTCAAGTTTTTACTCAAAGGAATGGTATAATCCGGTTTTCGAAAATCTTCCAATCCCAGAATACTCTGAACTCCGACCTGCTTTTACACGTGTATTCAGGGTTTCCAAACTACAAGCCGTCAATTCCAGCGTACAGAAAGCCATTCATTTTTCTACGGTAGTATAAGGAGCTCATGTGAGGTTCATAAAATTTAATGGTGGATTTGAGCTTTATTGTGAACATTGCAGGTAACATTAGCAAATGCAGAGACGTGATGTTTTATCAACGGCCATTTCACAGTATTAAAGAAATCTCACAATCAATTATCTTTTTAAAACCGAATTTTACCCTTCGTTTAAGTATAAAATGGGAAGAGGACGTAATTTTCTACCGAATGAGCAAAAGATGGAATATTTGTATGCATGTCTTAAATGAAATATAAAGGAAATTTAAGGGCACTGAAAATCGATAGGAATTATGCTGTATGATAAACAGTTTTACAGCCCCTTTTAATTAATCATTTCAAAACCAAAACACATTTCGGAATTCCGGTTGACATTTCATGAGGAAGCCCACTTACAATATATTCAGAATGATTACTGCTACACATGATCCCAAAGAGCTTGAGATAAACTGCTGCTTTAGGATGAAGTTATTATAAAGCTAGAAATATGCTGTCACTCAGAAAAGGGGGTTGCATCCGACATTTTACGAGAAAACTGTAACATGGACGTTTTTGTTGTTGAGTTGTTGTCCAGACGTTTACGTTATCATTCTTTTCAAGGTTAACCCCGATCAATTTCGATGAAGACAATCTGACTCTTGCTGTAATCCTAAAATCCTTTATTTACACGTCAACTACATCACAAGCATTTAAAGGGGCCAATTAATTTTTACGTAGTTGCCTGCAGAATTCCCAACTCTTGTATTAAAATGCACACTTTTAATAGGGTGAATTCGCTGCATCAGTTTTTGTTTGTCAAGATACGCTTAATGAGAAACGCTGTCGACGCTGGCTAGTGTTGAAGTGCATGATACTGAAGTTAAGCCCCCCGGGACTTAAGGTGGACACCTGGCTGTCGTCAGACCGCGAACGCCATTAGCGCTTGACACCAAATGTCACCGTCCACTTCTCTACTGCCCAGTCTCGATCGAGAGCTGACAGGTAAACCCCTCCTGATGACTGGCACGAAATGCACACTAAGGGATTTTATTCATGATGTGCCGCAGCGCTCCGACGTATCAAAATCCCACGCACTCTTGCCAACATTAATATTGGGTTGCAGAAGCGAAGATCATAAACTGTGTATTTGACCTTTCTTAAATTAACTTGCATCGTCAGTTTTTACTGACGAATTGTTTAAATATGGTCACTTCAAAGTTGTGAAAACGGTTGAGGAAAAGTCTGCTATCCGGCAGACATTGCTTGTTCGCCTTTTTGCAGAATAACCGTATTTATTTGCTGCAGCTGCGGCATACAGTGCATAAGCGCGAGACTGAGTGTTTTAGTTTCCAGATCTTCAGGGCTCGGAAAACTGTAAGTATGGCTCCCTTATTTCTTTCTCCATGTTCTCGATAGTCGTCAAGTACCCACTTTGTCTGCCAATAT
Organism: Spirometra erinaceieuropaei; assembly: GCA_902702965.1. NCBI lineage: Eukaryota > Metazoa > Platyhelminthes > Cestoda > Diphyllobothriidea > Diphyllobothriidae > Spirometra > Spirometra erinaceieuropaei. The sequence continues at coordinate 273,878 of CACRXP010000619.1, read as the reverse complement.
GTCCGATAGGCCTTTTGCCACGTTTAATAATCTGCCTTACTACTTGCTTTCCTCCCGACTGCTCCGGTGGAATATCGCTCGCCAGTGTATTTTGCTCCTCATCGCACACATGCGACTGTAATCCGCTATTCTCCTCCCGGGTGACCGCTATACTTTTGAGGTACTCATCCGATAACTGAAACAGCGTGCAACGAAAACTGCTAGGCAATGACAAACAACCCAGCAAGTACAAAATAGCCTTTGCGACAGTCAGCATTATATGTTTTATGCACGTATGACACGCTTATCGGTTTTAACTATTGTTCTCACAAAGCCCGAGAGTTGTCATCGAGAGGGGCCATTTGCAGCAGCTCGGCCTTCGTGAGTGACGATGTCCGCTGTCGATGTGAATTATATTATATTGATGACGTATCTCAGTTCAGTTTCTTAGGGGAAATATAGGCGAACGCCTTCAATCTCCCTAGGAGTCACAAATCGTCCTAGAAGTGCACCGATAAATGAAAAGTTGAAAGGGAGATTTTGTGTTCATTAAGTCGTCTGATAACATCGGCGTTATGAATTGTCCCACCCCCATTAGGTCAGAGTGACCACGTGGTTCTCATGTGGGAATACACCTTATTCTCTCTGCCTGCATAACCACTCGATTCCCGACCAAATATTTGGCGCGACTTTGCATCCACATTCTCCGACGACACTGAAGAGATTTGATGGCAGTTTAAAGAGATAGTCCACAACCTCATCTCCAACCACTGCCCAATCAGACGCAGAAGACCACCTAGTAGAACCCGCTGGTTGACTCTGTCCTTAAAGAAGTAAGACAACAAGGAGAGGAAGCTATGAAAAAATCCCTCATTTACTGGACGCCTGGATCCCTAAGCAGTTATAAGTTACAGAAAAACCGCATAAAAATTCTCATCTCCAGAGATTTGAACCGTGCCATGGTTAATCCCAAAGTCATTTATATTTACATAATGCTGAAGTGCCTACCTCACTCTGTATCTGGTCAAAACAATCAGAGGTGAGCTCGGAAGCAATGAATGACATTGCTCAACAGTCCTTTTACGCGTGCCACACATGTCTAATCCGCAGAGGATAGGCAACGCTAGGCATTTAGCAACCGCTCCAGGGCCCCTTTGTCAATCGACGACTGCCACAACCAGTCTAACCCCTCCGGCCTGAGCTGGGGCGGCCATAATGATCCAAGGCTGCACACACAAACGTTCACCGCCTACCGAGCGTCGGACTGCCTGGCTTGTTACCCGTGAGCCCTTGTTATCATTTCCCCCGACTCTGACCTAAAAACAACCAACATTATATCTAGCATTCAGCTACACATTCCCTCAAGCCGACACGGACATATAACACGCGCGTGAACATCACACGGCGACTGACGCTCTCTCGAATGGACGTTTTGCTCGGAGCCAGGCAAACAGCCAACTCACGACATCCTCCCCTGAGTACAGAATAAACTAACTCTCACCGCCCTTTGACTTCTAACATTTGATGACTCGAAACTACTGTGTGTGTGATTGTAGTTCATTTCACATCCTGTTACGTTGACCTCATCCCAAGTATACAGTAGGTGTGCTAACTCATGAAATGTCAACTGAAATGCGTTTTCGTTTCGAAAAGATTAATTACTTAGGGTTGTAAAACTAATTTGCCTGCAATATAATTTATAATAATTTAGTCACTTCTGGATGCCGGCCTTTGAACGAACTTCCTGTCGGCTGCACGCAAAACTACACTCTGTGAAAACTGACTAGTTATGTAGTAAGAATTTTTCTCATTGGTTTTCGATTCCCCCTAAAAGTCCAATTATATTCCATGGAAAACATGAACAAAAATATTTATTCTTGTGAGCATTTGGTAGAAACTTGTGTCTTCTTCTAAATTTTTACTCGAAAGAAGGGTATAATCCGGTTTTAAAAGGTTTCTAATTGTGAGACTTTTTAATACAGTGAAATGGCCGTTCATAAAACGTAATGCCTCTGCATTTGCCAATGTGGCTTTGCAAGTTAACAATATGGATCAAATACAATGCTAACGAACCCCTTATGGTCTCCTCATAATACAGTAGATAAATGTGTGGTTTTACGTACGCGGAAAATACATGTCTCGTAGTTTGAAATACTGACTGCAAGTGTGGCGGCAGAGTAGGTTCAAAATTATTTGGAAATTGGGAAAGTTTTTAAAAACTGACAAATAACCTTATTTCGAGCACAAAATTGGAAGAAGACGCAATCTTCTATCAAATGAGCGAATGAATGAACATGTTAATGCATGTTTTTCATAAATTCTAATTGGACTCTTAGGGGCATCGAACATCAATGAGAAACATGCACGCCACTTAGTTAATCATTTTTTGCAGAGGATAGGTTTTACATGCAGCCGGAACTAAGTTCATTCGAAAGCCGGTATCCTGCGGTAACTGAAGTATTATAAAAATATGCTTCGGGCTGACTATTTTTACAACCCTACTTAATTAATCTTTTCGAAATGAAAAGGCATTTCGAAATTTCCGTTGGCATTTCATGAGTTAGCCTACCTACTCTAGGTGAAACCTAGGTATTGAAAGTAAAATAAGCCCTAGCGGGATGCTGAAATCGTTAGTGGAGACAGCAGCCGAGGCTGAAACGGAGAAGCCAACCTGATGTATGAAAAATCTGCGTGAAATTGAGGGAAGCCTAGAATTCCTGCAAAACCCTGGCCGGCGGGACACTCGGGGTGGCAGTATACCAAATGTAATGGTGAACGTGATCGTAACCGCAAATTTAGATCTAATGCTTAAGGTAATTATACACCTAACGCTTAGCCTAAACTTCGCACTAACCCTAAACCAACTCCAACCCTAAGCCTAACTCTAACTCTGACTCAAATCCTCGCCCTAACCCAAACCTTAACCTAAACCGTAACCAAAACCCTGACCTTAACCATGGCCCTAACCCTAACCCCAACCAAAACACCAAATTTGAACGTAAACAGCCATCCAAAACCTAAATCCAAATGGAACCTTTAAACCTCTTCAAAATAAAACATCCGGTTACCCTTTTCCGTTTTAGCTTTGGCAACTTTCGAACTAACGACTTCAGTCTCCTCCTCCGACTTACTTCCCTTGCAATGTCCACATTGCACTTGTACTTGAGACCAGAACAGCGTAATCGACCACAAGCGCAGCTTGCAACCAAAGACCCCCGAAGTGGCCACCATTCTGTCCGAAATCTAGCAATCAAATAATGATAATCGTGCTGGATATTATCATGACCGCAAAAATCCTTATTCATAGTTTACAAAATACTAGAGATTTGAACGAAGAGTGAGTTCTAGCCAGCCAACGATGGGTGACATTCGTGCTGCACAGTTGAGAAACCTAGCTCTCCTGCGTAGGCGGTGGTTGCTAATCTCTGGGGAGAAACTTTGTGCGACAACGAGAATGCTTTTTAAAATCTGGTTGGAAAAAATTATTAACCAAACTAGTAATGGCATCCGAACAGCAGTTTAAGGGTCAGCTAGCCGAAAGGATATTTCGAGGAGCTTAATAAGAGAAATTTTCTAAGGAAGTTTACGAACAAATCGATACCCTTCCAAATATTCTGCGACCAAATGAAGACAATTCTTTCCGATAAAGTAAAAAAAATTAATCAAAAAAATGGAATTTTTAGATGATGCAGTTTTGTCTAAACATTGAACCATAGGTTGTGCGCGGTTTTCAAAGCAATACTTACCGACGCTGTCACGAGACAGGATAAACTAGGAGACTACATTTACCCAGGTTTTTGAAACTTTCGGATAAGCTAACAGTTTCTACAACGTGGTTTGAAAGAAAATCGCTTTTACTTTGTCCTGTGATAGCCAGTACTCGCCCATATAGCCGCTTGAAACGACCATTGCACTATCAACATGGCTACTAGCCAAAAGTCTTATTAGGAAGAGACGTAACCTGCTTGCATTCCTCGTCGGTAATCCCTCTGAAGTATTCGCTACAATCATTGGTGAATATTATTCAAGAAAGAGAAACAGTTTGACCCAGTATAAGGCTAAAATGAACAAGAGGAATAGGATTAACTTGTATCAAAACTTTGACGACGGCTTATCAACTGCTTGTTCTGGCTGCGTGAAATGAATAGCAAGTACTGCATGCACAACAGGTTTACTTCAGTCACAAAATTCACATAATATTAATGACGTTGTAGCTACAAAGCCTAACCTACTCGATGCAAAATATCATTTACAGCATAACAGAATAGGAGAAGAACAGTATATTACACAACGGAATGTGCTGATCAAGAAGCTAGGTTTTACCAGGGCATAATCAGATTTACGAGATCTGGTTTTTGAAAAAGTCAGGTTTCGCCCTCCGTAGGTAGGCTTTTTTACGTGGTCCGGAGTTAACGATGTAGACGTAAGGCTGACTAAGGTCAATAGCGTCCACTAAACAGGAGATGATTAGTGATATATTAGGACGAAATTCCGTTTTCTGACATTAAGAGCTACTTAAAAAAGATCTCAACTGACCCAGTCAGTTGCCTTTTTGTTGGCTTAATGAGCTTTCGCCCATAAGTGTCAATGAATCCGCAAGCACAGTATGAGTTGGGCTGAAATAGGAAAGCCTCCCTTTTCTCTTTAACTGAGCTGAGCTGCGTCATAAATGTTTCGATGATGCATCAAAACTGTCGTTTGGTAACGACTGAAACATTGTCGCCCCTACTATCTGAGGTTGCGTTTTGGCTGACGAATCCTGACTGTGGTAGCGCAGAAAAGCAATTGTTTCCATTTCTTCCCCAGGAGCTCATAACCGATTTCCTTTACGTTACATCGACGCAGAATTCGAGAACTGTAGATACAAAAATTCCTAGCATTCTTGCGAAAAGGGATCATTTGACTTTACCACCTTACTGTCTCCGCAAACAGACGTTCATGTAAAAAACACTTTGCTGTTCTGTACTCTTTCGGTTGCGAAATTAATAGTTTGCGATGCAGACCACTCCCGGCAATAATTAAGTTCTTCGAGTTTTCGTACTTATTTACAACCCTGAATATGTTATCCATGTTTCATCCACAGAATGTGTTTATATTTATTTTTATTGGCCCTTTTTCTTCTTAGTAAACATAAAGACGTTGCATAGGATTAGGCAGACTGGACATACCCCTGCTACATCTGCAGCTTTCCTGAGTATCTTCCACCCGTTGCATGATGATTCCACGCCGTCCATGCTATATAACAACAGGAACCACTCGATGGGTTGTCAGGGATTTTCGACACCTATAAATCATACTGCTTACGCTTTCTTTAGATTATGCACAGGCATAATAAGATAGGGGTCTAAAAGTCTGACGTCAAAACTTACGCTGAGAAATAATCACTCTTCTCAATACACGAACACGTTCTGCCGAATGCCTCATATCTGAGTAAAATAAACTGCGTAGAGTAATCGCACCCATAGGAATGCGGTTTCTAACGTTACCCTAAACGCTTATGCTTAGCACAAGCATGGTGTGGATCTCTGCAATGATTTAAACACGTGCACTGATTTATTTACTGGAAATGCGTGAGTCTTTCCGTGAGTAAATTAGGGCAAAATAATCGCACCCCGGGGGTGGTAGGTGTCGGACTAAGAGGTATTATTCGGTTGACGTTTTAAGTGATCGGAGTTTATTTTGACAGATAATATGCAGTTATTAAGATATTTGCAAAGTGTGTGCCATTCTGACAGTCGTTGTTGACAGGACTAACTTAGATTATGATAAAAATGTTTATCCTTAAATTGCAGTCTGGGGTACTTTGTCTGAAAAGGCAGTAATTCTCAAGCGCGTAGCAGACAGACATGATTTGGCCCGTTGGAAGTCCGCGCATTAACAAGAAAACTTCCAACCTACGCGAGGCAGCCCCTAGCCTCGCCAGCGTAGCTCGTAAACATGGATGTCCGACTGAAATACAGGAGTTAGAAGATTCCGATGTAATGAATAAACTCTCAGCTTTCCGTTTATGATACTTTGCGGTTAAATCTCATGCAATCGACAGTATCCTATCTGAGAATCAAAGACTCAAGCGCTAAAACAATCACATTACTCGCTTGGCTTTTCGGATCTACACCCGGGCTCATCATGAAAGGCAGTAAAAATGACTGTCTCATTTAATCCTATTTACAGTAACACGTATGGCTGAAGATATGAGTGACTATAGCATTCCTCTCTCAAAACTTGCTGACTGCTTTTAACAAATAATCTACGTAACATCCTATAAAGATGTTGTCGATCAAGAACAACAGGTTTTCTCGATCAAAACTTCTAGGACTTCTCACTGCGAATGCAAACAGGCAGGTTGACTTTGATTTCAGCGCCAAAAAATGCGAATTCACTGGATGAGCAGAGATCTAGGATTTTCTTTAGTTGGAAGCAGAGAATAGCTCATGCGTAACACCATGGAGGAGGAGTTAAATCAATTTACTACCCGCATCCCCATTGGCTAATGCAAATAATTCAAGGTCATTTTGCCAACGGCGAGTACCTGATCCCAGAATCCAAAGAATGAACACGCTTACAGGATGCAGGCAAATTTAACACCCAACTGGTTTCTTGAGAAAATCAGGTAGTCATCGCGACAGCCTACGTGAAAGTTAATTTGTTTGTTTTCAAGCGCGTCAGGTTTATGAAGAAGATTTCAGCTTAAGGCGGCAAAGTTCGCGTACGCCGCATCGCTTGCTTTCTAACCGTTTGTCTGCCATCTACTATGTTCCATATTTTAACCAGTCGCTCATCAAGTGCTAATAAAGGCTAGTGACGATTACTTTATGTTTTTTTCCGGAAAAAAATTATTTGCCTGCGCTATATCCAAAATAATACTTAGGACGGTTCTGACATCATTCATCAAGATAACTGATTCTGAGCAGAAGAAGAAGCGATCGCTGGAACAATGGCTTTATTCGCCTGACGTTCCGGATTCTCTCTTGAATCCATCATCAGAGACAGTTGCAGAAAAGGGTGGCTCGTGTACAGGAAGTCGCAGTATTTATAGGATGCGGTCGCCATGCTGCACGGGTAGCTACACGGGTGTAGCAATCATTTCTTTATATTAGCTTATAAGTAGTTTTTGTCGACCAAAACATTCTAGAATTTCCAAAGTCGTTTGCGATACGATGGAGAGGCAGCAACCAAAAAATGCTGATTCTGGTAGGGGATTCCGAGACGAGAACTGTTAATCACGCATAATCCTTGAGAGAAGCAATCACCTTCAGTAAACTGAAAACGCGCTATCCATGGGATGAAAGACGCTACTATAGCATGAATCCTAACCTCAAAGGTCTACTGTAGCCTGATTCCTACTCTAATAGATACTGGTCGAAATTCAGAATCAGATTTTAAGTGCGTCGCCTAGATTGAGCAAATTAAATCCAAATTAAATAACGACAATTAGACAACAAACGTCTCTTTACTGTCGTGTAGCATTGCTACGAAGTGGACTTAATCTTCATTCAAAATACGCCAGTACTGTCTATCAAAGTGCCCTGAAGTTAATGTTGTCCCTTCTGCGAGTTTTTTCAAAGTCTCAATCTTGCTGTCTACTCCAGTCCTCCCGGTCCTATGCGCTCAGAAGAACTTTACACAGGTTCCACAGTCGCCGTTGACCAAAGCCATCAAACTAGCCACCGGCATATAAGTACCTTTTCCTGACGCTGACTGGAGCTTTGAGTGTTTCACTTCTCCTCCCGAATTGATAGATGTGCGCACCTGCATTCGAGCCAATGCAAGTCTCCAGATTATTGACAGTTCTGTGATCGTAGCCAGCCTGAATACATCACCGATAAACTGGCCATATGTTGGATCGCATTGATGAATCTGCTTCTGCTTACCGTAGAATGATCTGAATCAACGTCGCTGCATGTAGCTTGTGTATTCAGAAGTACCCATCATCAGTACACTGATACAATCCAAGGACCCAAGGACTATAAATGCGCAAGCCCTGATCCCGATAATTCTCTACGGAATCGTCATTGTTCCCGTCGGCAAGTGCATTTTCAACTAAAAAGCAGTCATGGCTGTACATACGGCGCCCTGTAGATCGGGTTTCGTCAGTGTATCATTACGCTTTCCACTCCTACTGAAAGATAACATTAAAAACAGATTTCCTGGCAACAGTTGAACCAGTCGACCTCTGTATTTGAGATCTACCAGTATGCTTTAACACATCTTCCAGTTGCAACAATGTAAGACAGAGTGTTGTTGAATTCTATAAGCAATCGAACATGCATAGTAGATGTCAGGTGAGTAGTCGACTAAGCTCCCTCAGCTAATAACTAACCGTCCAAAATTCCAACGTCAGCATTGAGTTTCAACTAGACGAACTCCATCTTAGATGGATTTGTGTGACAATGAGGTTGGCTGAGAAAAACTTAAGGTTTGTGCATTTCATTTCTATGTTGGAAAGTGGGGAAGACTGCCTTTGTAGACAACCTAATATCGAGAATTTTAGCCATTTGAGCAGTAAGAGGTTCTGGGAGTGATGTGGACTACGGACGAAACGTATTTTCCAGATTTTTAACGTACTGAACGATAAACGATGTGAAACATTTTGATTTTCAATGTACTAATGCTCAGTCAATTTACTCAACTCCTACTAACAACATACTTTCAAGAACTGAAAGAAGTCAGAAAGGGGTGGCAGGGTCTCTAGGGTTTCTGCATTTGCATTTTGCAGCCTAAATTAGCAGGGTTGGGAACTCATCTACAGAAACTGCATAGCTGTCATTTCATGATGCACAGATCTCATCCATGTGTCATGCCTTTACTTTACGTTTTCACTGACGATTGTGGGTGAGATACAGCCTTGTTTGGGTGAGGTGCGTGACACACACACTATTCGTGAGAGTGAATAGTTTCACTGGCCGTAGACAGATTGATGTGACAAGCGAAGAGGCAGTTATTCACACACAACTCGCACTCCCGAGTTCGGCAGCAGATTTCACTAGCTGGGACAGTAAACCGTAAACACACACGCATTTTCATTCAGAACAGATTCCAAAACATCAACACCTGCGTAGTCCACAAGTTTTGGTGATTTCATGGTCCTTCGGCAAGACTTAAAACGGCGTTTACTTCAATAACATAACCGTTTTACTTCGAGAGATCTCAATCGCTGTGGGTATGTTTATTGCTGTTTAAGCAAGCAAACAGTCTCTGGGTAATTTTAAGTGGCATGTTTTTGCTTGGTTCACTTACTCGGCAGTGCTCCTCTGGTACTTGCGTAAGCTGATCAGCACTCACCTCTGCTGTTCCTAGTTTACTCATTTCCTCAGAAATTCGTTGATTTAGTTCGCATCAGAGTACCATCCGTCAACAGGCATCTAGACCTTCCTGCGATCTACAAAGCTCTACGACACTACCTGCGCCGTGACCAGGATCAGACAATCACATGCAGCTTAAAAATACCAGTAAAATACGATTCGTCAACTAACTCACCCGAAGGTGCAGCCCGGGTGCAACCGAGTCCCATTGAGGTGACGATACGCAACGCACAATGTCGTCAACATTCAAAAAAACGGCCAGAAGGCCAGGGCAGCAAAAGAAAAAAAAGATCGATCGGCCCAAGACCAACTGATTCAACCGTTTACTTAAAATTCTGGTCGCTTTTAGCATAAAATGCGAAGAATCCTAATTTATGTTTGATATTTGAACTTTTCGTTCTAATCCAAAGATATGTCTCAGCATTTACGCATGAATATGCGCACACCGACCACACATTTTCTACATATTCTTCTTCTACTCTTAACGGATGCGATCTACTGACTACGCCGGTAAACTTTCTCAGAACCAGCGCTACTACTTTAGCGCCGCCGCGGTCCCCCCCCCCTCCCCCAACCTACTTTCAGAACATGGGCACATGTACGGTAGGTGGGCTAACTCATGAAATGTCAACCGAAATTCCGAAATGTGCTTTCGTTTCCAAATGATTAATTAAGTAGGGATGAAAAACCAATCATTGTGCGGAATAATTCCATTATAATTCAGTTACCTCAGGATGCCAGTTTTCAAACAAACTTATTTTCGGCTGCACGCAGGGACTACACTTTTTAAAAAATGGCTGCTTAATTAGGATGCATTTTTCTTGTTCATTTTCGATGCCCCTAAAAGTCCAATTATATTTTAGGGAAAACATGCACAAAAATTTTCGTTTTCTTTCTTATTCGGTGGAAAATTACATCTTATTCCAATTTTTACTCGAAGGAAGGGTTTAATTCGGTTTCTAAAAACTCTTTCAATTCGCGAATAATTTTGAGCTCGAAATGCTATTTTACATGCATTTAGGGTTTGCAAACTACGCTCCGTATGTTTTCCGCGTACGGAAAACCCTAAATCTCTATACGGCATTCAGAGGAGATTATATGGAGTTCATAGGATTTAGCACTGGATAAGAGCAATATTGTTAACCTTGAAAGCAAATTTAGTACATGCAGAGTCATGACGATTTATGGGCGGCCATTTCACGGTTTTAAAAGACCTCACAATTAGAAACTTTCTTAAAACCAAAGTATACCCTTCCTTTGAGTATATAATTGAAGGGGGATGCAATGAATGAATAATTTTATGAATGTATCCCATGAAATATAACTGACTTTTTAAGGGCGCCGAACATCAACGAAAACAATGCATGCTACATAAGTAGTCATTTATCACAGAGTGTGGTTCCTGCATTCAGCCGAAAAGACGTTCGTTCGAAAGCCGGCATCGCGAGGTAGCTGAGGTGTCATAGAATTATGCTGCGCAGTAATTTGTTTGACAACCCTACTTAATAAAACGCATTTCGGAATTTCGGTTATTATCTCATGAGTTAGGCGACCAACTGTAAAATGCGCCACATCGTTTGGTCACTTCCTTCTAGTATTATCGGTCGACCAATGACGTCTGCTTCCCGTGAAAATTCTTGTCCCAACGACAATAAAGAAAAGGACTTTCATGTTACCCCTGCACTAGACCCTTTACATCTACGGTATCGCTTTCAGAGTTGGAATCGGTCAAGCGGGCTAGACTTACCGCTTGTGGCGATGTTTATGAGGAGGATATCCAAGTCATCGGCACAGGCCGGCTTTCCCTTGCATTCTGGTCGCAGGTATCCGTCCAGTGTGAGGAGGAATAGCCACTTTCGACTCAGGGTCTGAAGCATGTGGGTGCGCATATCCGAGCGCACGGCGTAGGCCGCCTCAAAACGGAGCAGAACCCTGTGATTGGGCACCTCGGGCAGGCGTGGGTTCTTCTCCAGCACTTCCACGAATATGCGGGACACCGTGCTCACCGGGGAACTGCCCATCAAGCTGAGAACATGGAGGGGAGGGGAGGAAGGGGAGAGGCGTAAGAATCAGTTTCAGCTTTGTCTGCTTTCTCCCTTTGTCAATACGCCCTTTTTGGTCGGGTGTTTTTATGTAGCCGCACCTGAGGTAAACAAACACCAGCCACCTGTGATGCGGGACCGGTGGTAATAGGGGTTTTTGCAGGTGGGACCGGGGACACACAGACGATGAGATCAAGTAATGTTGTACAAAATGATGCCTGGTTGTAGTTTGAGTGGTTGAGGTATAGTTGCCTTAACTCATAGCCATAAGACCTAACCCATAACCCTGTGTCTAACTCCAAACCCCAACAATAACCCCTTCTCCGTAGCACTAACCCCTAGCCACAACACTCCATTCATTGTTAGGGGGCGCTCACCGATCGTTCATACGGAACTCACTCGTTCCGTTGTGCCTTAAGGGCTCTCTCTCGAGCCCAACCAGCAGCCGCGCAGCGGCGCATGATATATAGGCAGAATGATATTACCGACAAAGACAAGGGAGACTGGAATGGCCATTTCTGGCTTATTAGCCGTCGTCAGCCAGCCATACCCAAGCCCGAAGTGTGCAACACCCGAGCCTCGAACTCGCGACCTGTTGGTTTAGAAGTCAACGCCTCTACTCAATTCATTACCCTAACGCCTAACTCCTGACACTTAAGCCTTGACCTAACCCCAAACCCTAATCCTTGGTCTCAGCCCCAAGCCCTGATTCTGAAACATCCAACGCAAAAGTTAGAAGGAGACGACAAGCCGAAACTCAAGAAGGACCACCGGTACTGAACCAATAAAAGACAGACACGGCAACAAAGAAGCAAGGCCGCCAACAGAGCACACACCGCACCGCACGGAAACACAATGCCAACGTCATCATATCCACTAAAATAAGTAAGTAGACCAACGTATTGTGTCCATCAGGTGCGGCTATAGAACCGCATCTTAGTCCCATTTTTCCTGAGAGGAAGTGCTGGCTTGAGAATCAGCCCGCTTAATACCAACAAATGCTTGAGCCGGAGAGTTGCGCCTTCCGGAGTTGTGTTTAAAGCTACCCTCGTCAACCGTACTTTGCCAATAATTTATAGGCTTTTTACAAAACTCCCAGAAGGCGCACTCTGGACGCGGATAAGCGAAAGCCTAGCAGGAAACCAAAATAGCAATGAAAATCACCCTTGGCGGGCACTGGGAGGTTGTTGTTAGAGGTAAAGAAGGAACATAGCGAGAACACCGAGTGAACGGAAGTGAATGAGAACACACTGTACGACCAGACCTTGACACACAAACAGGGTGTAGTGTGAGCGGAAATAGCAAAAATATATACGGATAAAAAAAAGTGGACAAAGGCGGAATTTGTGACCTTAAAGGCAGCCTGATGTTGACGCGGAAGTGGAGACCGAGAAAAATAGCCCATGGAGTCAGACAGATTCTATAGAACTACGGACGTGAACTGAGGCATAATAAACCGAAGATAAAGAAATGCGAAAAAGAAAGGAAATCAGACGGCATACTTGTAACACAAACACAAGACTGACGAAAATTAGTAAGAAGAAGAGGTTATCCAGCTCCACGGGGCATATGGGATCACAAGGAAGGCGAGTTACTACGGACGTGCAGTAGATGACTAGTAAGATCACGACAAGTCCTACTTCAAAACAGCTTTCCAACTCTGGCCGTCGGGTTCTGTATCGCGTATTACAACTGTGCGTTACCGCAGGCAAGGTCCCAGTCCCATATTAACATTTAACATTTCAACATTCCCCTTCCTTTTGGATCGCTTGACGAGCCATTTTTACTCTGTATGAGACTTAAACCATGGTTGCAGGTCAGCCGTTTTGGGAGGTTCTTTGTTGTGGCAACAAAGGAATCTGCGAGTTGTTTGGGGTCCGCGCAGAGAGCCTGATCAGATTTGTCGGCCACTGTGTCGAACCTAATCGCTTGTTGTTTGGGAGACTCAAACAGCCGACTGGGGCGCAGGCGAAAATATAAAGGATGAAACGGCCACGGTGAAATTCATCCACACAGCATACCGACGTATCGGATACATTTGGATCCATCGCAAAGCACATAGACGCATAGCCTGGATAACTCGGCCCGCATTGTCAGTTTGCGGGAGTGGCTGGATTTTTATGGTACTCCCACTGGGGTGAGGCACGAGTCGCCATTACAGCAGACTGGTCCCGCGTGTGGTTCGCACGGACGGGTCGACCAAATTCGTCAGCCACTGAGACGCTGCCAATCTCCGGTAATCTTGTCTGTCACCTCCTATCAGAGTAAGTTCGACGAATCAAGGTCGAGTGCGGTTGGTGCTCTGCAAGCCTCCCCCCCCCCCCCGTAATTCGCGCACACGTCATAGGCGCTGCGATCAGGCCTTGAGACACGCGATGAACGACTTCACTCGCGACCGTCGAATTGGCTTGTCGTATCATTAAGGGGCCCGCCGTAGGTGTTTCAGCAAAGTCAGTTGGTGGGGGGACTTCGAGTCTCTCTTTCCCCACCTTGCCAGAGCATTCGACGTTTCTAGCCGCCATTGTTTTCAAGACAGGAATTATGGCCGCAGCCCAACAAATACGTACAGTAGGTGGCAAAACGCATGAATGCGTCGAAATTTACCAGTGTTTTCTACTCACTTGTAAATGTCAACACCGTTACGTGGAACCAGTATCTATACTGATACAGAAGACCTTTAGGGAAATTAGAAGTATAAATAAAACATTGAACGCAATATGGCATTCTTCAGAAATAGCAATTTTTCAGAAATGATGGAAATGCCGAGAACGTCAAAGTGGTTGTACTTTAGTAGGCTTCAATTTTCGATGTACATAAACCCTGGTTTATGCGAAAAAAACGGACAAAGTACGACAGAATAAGTGGAATAATCTTTGACGATAATCTTAAAGTTAAATTTACATCTAAATGCCATTTAAAGAATTAGTGCAATTTCGGATTAAGCGGTTTGCTATCAGTCCGCATTTCCAGTATGGAGTCCAAAACGGTTTCTTGAGGAATCCTGGTGGTTTTTATGTTTTTACATTAATTGAGACGTAGTTGAATAAGGTAGACAGGATTTTGTTGGATTTTGCCGAAGGAAACAAATGTTTTCATAAGGTCACACGTTTCCCGGCCGATCGGTAACTAATGCATTTAAGTAGACTTTTCAGATGTGATCGTAAATGTAATGTTTTGTTGCAAAGAAGATGAACACACGATTTCTGCGACTGTAGGTGTATTAGTCTGAGCTTTCGGTCTCGTACAGGAGGCCATCGTCGGAGAGAGAATACGGCATCAAATGAGCAGTTTTTGCAGTCAAGCCATGAAGGTGAGGATCGACTAGACGTGGGAGAACAATCGGGTGTCGTTTATCAGATCCCTTCTCGGGACTGTACTCGCCACTACACAGGACAGACCGGACGACAACTTAGCTCACGAATAACGGAGCATAGACGGGCGGTCCAGAGAGACGACCCGTTGTCTCCGGTCGCCAGTCACACCCTGGAGGAAGGCGTGCACGTGGATAATAGCGCTGGCCAGCAATAAGGCAGGACGAGTACTGTTGGAGGCCTGGGTGTCTGACACCAATTCTATCAACAGACACGTTGACATACTCCCCCCTGCCATCACGCGCTCCGTCCCCGCGGCCAAGAGCCGAGACCTAATTTCCGGCCAAGGGCGTACGTCGCCAAGGCTGCAGTCACGCTGCCGTGGGACGGCATGGGACTCAGCCTCTGCACTTATATCCCCCTCCCTTCATGGCTTGACTACAAAAACTGCTCATTTGATGCCGCATTCTCACAGTCTCTGACAATGGACTCCTGTACGAGACCGAAAACTCCGATTTATACACCTACTGTTCAAGAGATCGTGTGTTCATCTTCTTTACAGCATGAACCTGAAATTCGCATATTTAATTCCATACTATTTTGTGAATATAAAGAGAACGTTTTTTTCCATTAGATAGGGCTTGAAATATTGCTGAGTACTTTATAATCTACAAAGTAACATACTTCTTGAGGAAATTTACGAAATGGCACGTTTTCAGACATTCTTTTGCATGTAGATGATCGCTTTGGTCAAATTTGAAGGCCACCCAAACATGAAATCACATCGTCCAACATAATGGGAGTCCACAACAAAAGCCAACAAGGATTATCAGTAAGTTTCTGTGAGGCGACGCTATCAGGCCAGACAGGACCTAGCAAGTACTCTCACTTAACTGAGCGTTGGTGTTTTCTTACTTATGCAAATTACCTGCAAGGGTAATGTTTATGGCCGAGTTTCTTTACTCCGGCGAGCACTGGTATTGAGCAAAAGAATTAAACATCCACAAAATGTGTGGCATCAAAACTGCTGATCATCCATATTGTCACAAACAGAGGCATTAAACAGAGGCATTAATTTTACCACTCAGTGAGCACAGGGGAGGCCAGGGAGGGAACATTTTGGCCCAGAAGTTGAACAGTCACTTTTTGTGTCAAATCGGTGCGAGAACGCTGTTCGTCCAACTATGTTTTCAAGTGGTGGAAGTCGGGTGGACTTTTTTCGCCGATTCCGTTGTACCTCTTGTGCTTATGTCTATGTAGGTGCCCTTTATGTGCATACAACCCAAGCCGCCCGTTAGCTGGAAGCAGGACTTTGCTGAAACGAACTTCGGCAAGGATATGATTTATGGTTGCGGTCGCCTACTCAGGCTTGAACGAAAGAGCTGGAAATTTAAGAGCTTTGTGGTTTCACAAGTTCTGATCGTCCATATTGTCACCAATTCAAAGAGGATACTATTTTTACCATTAAATTATTATTGTAAATGAATTTAGGCATTATCAAAAAGGTGTTGGATTGTTGTATTTTTACTCCGATGACTACCTTAAGGTATCTTGACCACCTTCATGAAACAGCCACCGCGGGGTCTCTTTAGTTAGCACAACTTCTCTCCGGACTAAGTAACCCCCGCTATAAACCATACTCATGTCAAATGACACATCAGAGGCAGTTTCGAGCAGTTGTCTAATGGTTCTAGACGACATAAACATTTATTACCAAGACCTGTCTCCCTGCTTGTTTTTCGCAAGTCCCGTTTTCGTTATCGTGCATACACTGAGCAGTAAATGTACCAACTGCCTATACACGGTTGGTTAAAATAGTGCGCCCCACTCATTCAGTAGTTTGCATGTTTGTGCTCTAACGCCAAAGCCGTATTCCATCTTATTGTGTGAATGACTGGAACGTCTGTAATGACTAGTAGGGCTTTCCGTGTGAATTTTTAAGCCAGGACACTGGCGCTTCATTAAATCCCTGGTCATCATGCTGCCCCGCATCGCCGTCGATTTCACAATTTGAAAAGCCCGCAAATGAACTTTTTCGATAGGCAAGTACTTACGCACACAGAGGACCAGCGTTATGTCAGAGCTGAAAAGTACGTGGAATAAGTGAACGATTATCAGCCGATTTCAGTTGTGGACGATTCCCGGGTTTTGTAGAACTAAGGCGGATTTAAAGCATCAACAAAACTAAAATGCAACCATATTTGCACCGTAAGTACATCCTTACGCGGGTACGTCTGCTTTCGTGTATCAAGTAGGGAATGACACGTTCAACAAAATGCTCATCTTTACTACTTCCTCGCGCTACGGCGACTTAGCCAGCTTTGGACTATCCGAGTCGAAAACTGGGCATCTGAGCGTATGTTCGCATTAGGCTTTTGTCTGTTAGCTGCATACACATAGAGTTTCAGATGAAGAAAACACGTAAATGTTATAGGCAACTAAGAAAACGTGGATGTTATTCGATACGCCACATATTTATTAATAATAATGTATTGTTGCCCATAGAAGCGAAGAGACGAGTCCCAGGAAGTAGTCTTGAAGAAGGAGACACGATCACCGGGCACTTCCGTATGTCAAGAACGTTTCGGAAGCTGTCGGCTGCCTTCTCGCACCACTTGGGGTTGGAGTGGCACACAAACCGGAGGCAACCATCAGGCGTCTGGTTATGAAACCGAAAGACCCACTGTCACGGCTGGAAACGTCTGGAGTCGTTTATCGGACCTGGTGCAGTTGCGGACAAAGCAACTACGTCGGAGAAACCGGAAGACAGCTCCGAACGAGAATGGCCGAACACGGGGCAGCGGTACGTAAAAATGACGCCAGCTCTCAAGTTGCGGCTCATTCGACGAGATCCGGCCACACATTCAAATTCGATGAGGCCGAAATCGCGAAAGAGGTGACAACCGCGTGAGCCGGGAGCTACTGGAATCATGGTTTACTGGCCCCCAGTCCATCAACAATTGCAACGATCTTCCCATTCCATACTCCGTGCTGAGACTTCGCCTAGGCGGAGTAACTAGACATGCGGGGAGCGCAGAGCTGAACACTTCCCAACAATGGGCTCGGTGCGTCAGATGGTCGAGCAATCATCACGCCAACATCCAACGCATGTGATGAAATTGCAGCAATTATCGGCTCGAATGTCGGCCATCAAGCCATTATCACACCAAGTGCGACGATCCCGGATGAAGGGGAAGCCGTGAATGTTCATAGGTATGCAGTAGCATGGATACTGCATCCTATAAATACCGTAGCCCCTTGTGTAACAACCACCCGTTTCTTCTTTGTTGTCTCTGGTGATGGATTCGAGCAGGAATCCAAAACGTCAGGCTAATAAAGCTCTTGTCCCGGCGATCGTGTCTCCTTTTTCAATGTATTGTTGGCAGGGTAAGGACTATTCGACCGTCGTACCTGGCGATTTCCACCGTGTGCTCCACCGAAGGGTGAGGGCAGGCACGGTGACTTGCGCGTGAATTGGTTTACAGTGAGAGTGTACTTGCCCAGCATCTACCGCGCTCTCTCCTCCTCCCCACTTGGGCCCACGTAAAGGCATAGTCAAGAAGATCAGAAGTGAGGGATATTGCATGCGGCTGACGCGGTCGGACCCACTTCTAGGCGTAACATCACACCTCCTGGTCCACAATAAAAATATGAGCAGCATTTTAAACAGGAACAACACCACAACAGCCGTCTTGCCATCATAGGCTAAGCACCAATACTTAAATTATTCAAAACCAGGTTTTAATTAAGTTTAGAAATGGGCTTGTATATAGCAAGTGGCATTACCTGCGGGTGGGGGTGAATTCCGTTCGAACCATTATCCTGAGCATTATGAGCTGCTGTCAGAAAGCCCCGACACAAGCGCTCTCTCTGTCGTGTCCAACGCCAACCCCAAGTGATGACGAAATTCCGCCTCAAATCCCTAATTACTGTGATGGGTACTGCGTGTACTCAATCCAAGAGCATCACTCAAAGACTCTCTTCCCCTCCCCCCCCCCTAGCTCTAAGGACCAAAACCTGCCGACCTTGTCATTCGGGCGGCGCGGGGAAGATGAGTGTTAATGACTTAATAGCCCTTAAGACACCTATAAACACTGTCGATTTTGTACATTTTCATCCCTTCATGTAAGTGTATTGGCCTGGCGAAGAATTACCGAGAACACGTGTTTGTCAACTTGACTTTTCAAATGTTAGGAAACATGCGCGTACGGGAAAGAAGCGTCCAAGTACGTATGTTTATTGCAGCACGTGTGACCAGACGGAGAAGCAGGCATGACTGGTTGGGTCGACAACTAGACCAGAAAAGACCGTTACAGTCTCTTTTTCGCCTCTGTCGGAGAGCTTTGCCGTTTAAACGCCTCGATAAAAACGCCGTATTACTTTTATAAAACGCCTTATTCCAGAGGGGCTGATTCATTAATCTTTCATTCGTAAATCCTTCACTCTCACTTCTTCTGCCTCGCTCGCCCCGGGGGGCGGGGATTTTGGCGGCAAATCCAGTTCTGTTTTATGGCGGATGGGTTGGATTTTCATATCAGAACTTGGTACCCGACCAGTCTCCACTTTTATGTTCGTTTGGCATCGCCGTAGCAAGCGGTCTGACTGCCGCCTTCCTTCCCAATCCTCCTTTATGACATCAAAGAGACGGAAAATCGAAGACTCGTTTTCTCAACTTTCTCTTTAAATTCTGCAAATAATTTTAACTGGAACTTGGCTATATCAAGACAGCAATACCACAGGCTATTCTAGGCTCTGCATGCTGGCAGCTGGATTCATTGAACGTAAAATTTCGATTTCCGTTTAAAGACGTTGAGGCCCTGAAACACGGTGATACGTAGGCTCCCCTATCTTCGAAGTTTGTAGAGTTTCTGTCGACAGGGAACCGTTCAGTTATCAATTAAATGCCGCCCTGAGGTCAACGATTGGATTTAGGCCCGTAAACTGTAGGCAAGTTAACAGACCTCGCGTTTCAATCTTTTGGCGGGAATACAGTGTCGCAACACTTAGAATTGTCTATTCCCCCACAAGCCTGTCTTACGGGCGGACTACTACTACTAATACTACTACTACCACTAATACTACTACCACTACCACCACCACTACTACTGCTACTACTACCACTACTACCGCTGTTACTACTAATACTACTGCCACTGGCGGCAATACAGTACCGCAACACTGAAGAAAGCTTTTTCCCCCGTCTATCACCACTGATACGGCGAATACTACTAATAATCCTACTATTAGTACTACTACTACTACCACCGCCACCACAGCTGCCAATGCTACTCTACCAACGCTTACAGTATGGGTAACTAACTGCAATAATACTAGCATCAGTAACGGAGTGTTGCGACACTGTTATCCAACCAATCTTTTGTCTCACTATGATTTTTCCTCCCTTCGCTCTCCAGAATTACAAATCCTGCCTTTTCTGGCATTAGGAACTACAGAGGCAAAAATTCCAATCAGCTGCCGGGGTGAGTTCTTCCTTGGAATGGTCCTGTCGTAAATGGTAGCGTTCTCACGAACTAACCAGTTATATCTCACGCATCCCTAGCCTTGAAGGCAGCAATTAAAACTGAGCAGTGAATAGAATATAGATTTTGAACGTTAAGAAACCTGACAACAGAGCACGACAGCGGAGCACGCTAGCAAGGCGGGTTGTACAGGTGTGTCGTTTTTCGTCACATTCAAACAAGCAATCCGGTCAAAGAAAATGTGACTAAATTGTCAAAAGTAAATTAGTCCGGTACCTCACCACTGTCCTTGCAAGTTATATAGACCGGGTAGCGCACCAGTCCCATCGGAGGGTCTGTAGTAGGTTAGAGTAGTTTTTTATTCCCAAAACAGTACAAACATTGCTTTCGACAAGTTCTCCTCAGACCAGTAAAATCATATGGGGACGAGATACAGTCAAATATGTTGGTGACTAAAGCATCAATAATAGTTAGTTTTAAAAAACAGGCCGGATGAGAGCGAAACGGCGCGAAAAGCTGCATGTTGCGAGTCAACCTTTGACCACAGCATGCCTGGAGCCTGAACGAGGTTCTCCTAGGCGCATAGAATCGGTTTTCTTAACCTAATTGCGGCCGAGTCTGCTGTCGCCAGCACACCCTGGCCCAGTAGCTTAGGATAGCCCAAGGCGACCTCATAAATCGCACGAAAATCTTGTCCGGGGTCCACACGTAGCCCTGAATCAACTGCATGCGCACAAGAAAGAATGACGCTGTTTATGCTCCTAGTTTCGCCTTATCCAGACGATACCGGAAGATGTTCTCGCATTCTTTTGTCTAATCAGCGACTCCTGACGCCAATATAACCTGCTCCGCAGGAGCAAGTAGATGAATGGATGCACAATGAGGTGGTACGATGTGTCAAAATATCCTTACCTTCTCCGCGTAAAATATGGTTTGAAGAGGATAGTTTTCTAGCCCTTGCTACTGGGGAGGTTTTTGAGGCAGCTCGATCAAGACGTCTTCTTTGGGTTCCACTTGTGGCGTCTCATTGAAAAGGGATTTTGAGGACCAACGTTTTTTTCAGCAGTCAGCTTGGTGGGCACTACCGGTCGTTAGGCAGTGTTCTTTGCAATAAACCTGTCAGCGTACCCGTTTTCACGAAGCAAGTCTTGTTTTTTTCCTAAACTCCTCCTCGGTGTTATATGTTGACCAAATGGTTTTAGCTATCCATGTCAAACGTCGGACTGTATTTCGTTTTCGTTGAAGGGGAACGAAAGTGGAGAAGTTCATGCATTGAATTGTTTGACTGTTCTCCGTATAGCAAGCGACTTATGCTCGCCGACTCGTCTTCGTTATTATTATTCTCTGTTTGCCAAATCAAACAGAAGTTCCTGAAGTAGTCTGAGCAGATAGAATTATATCACAGAAGTTTCACTGATAACGGGCGCTGTCAGGGAATGATGTGGGTGCTGGCTTCATCGTCAGTGTAACGACACAGGCGAGACGGCGATGAGCGACTGCACGGATCGAGGCGGGTTCATTCGGCATTCATCTTGCTGTCAAACCCCTATTGACCCTCTGGTTGTTTCCGTTTTCTGACGTTTTCGATGCTTACTTGGCTACATTTTGGTATTTTGCATAAACGCGCGAGAATCTGCTCTAATCAACAGCGACTCATCTTATCATCTTCGCATTCATATTCGCCACTGGCTGTAAGTCATGCTCTGAGATGGATAAATGATACATACTAGGCCGTCAAGCACTCAGGAGGAGTGAGAAGAAATCACACCAACTGCCAAATCGCTGCCCATTCAATGGGGTCCGGTCACACCTTCGAGTTCGACGAGGCCGACATTCTTGTGAGAGTTGAAAACTGCATGAGCTGCGATCTGATTGAATCATGGCTATCAGTCGTGCAGACGGTTAACAACCACAGGGACCCCCACATTCCATAGTCTGTGCTGCGTCGTTGTCTGGGTAGAGCAATTAGCCTCGCGGGGAGCCCGCGGGCGTGCCTTGATGCCTGTGGGCGTGGCAGCACCACATGAGTAACAAACACGAGGCACGCAAACGCGACAATTGGCGCCTCAGCTACGGATACTCAATCAGTTCAGAAGAGCACTTCGAGAGCTTACTTGTGCTTTCGATAAATTTTCGTCGGACCTGTACATTAATATGGGAACGAGGTACAAACTAAACGTGTGAGTGATAAGAGCAGTCGATTACAGTTCGTCTTTCCATACAAATGGGCTATTGAATAGAGTGGGAGGAGACGGGAGAGGAGGCAGTCATTGACAGTGAGGGTTAGATTGAGCCGTGTTACAAGAGGGGGCTGAAAAAAAGGGGCGGGGGGCGCGGAGACCTGCAAACAGTTAATCGATCCTGGCCCACGGTAGACGCGGAGCATGCAAGAGGTTCTTCTGCGCTCAGAGGAAAGGGCTTTGTAGCCTGGTGGCAGTTACCTCTGCTGTTGCTAGTAGACGTTCAGCCAGTCGCTTAGGGTAGTTAAGTGGGACCCTGTAAATCACACAGAACGCTTCGTTGGTATCTACACGATGTCCAGAATCAACCATGTGTGCGAGGATGGAGTTGTGTATGGTCTTAACTTCACCCTTCCTCAGCCATGCCGGCAGATGGGCGCCGACTCGTACACCAAAATAGCCTGCTCCACAGGAGCAAGTAAAGGAGTCAATGCACTGGTAGCCTATTCCTACGTTTCCTGCGTAATACGGGGCTGGCAATAAGCAATATTTAAACTCTTGCTGCCGAAAGGGTCCGTGAAACGTCTTGGCCAAGGCGCCCTCTCAGGATTTCATTCGCCGAGTCCCCTTGGAAGGACACTTTCAGGAACAGAGGTTCCTTTCTGCGGTTGTTATGATGCGTTTTGCCGGTCGATCGACGAAATTCCTTACAATAAATCTGTCAGGATACCCGTTCTCGCGAAGGAGGTCCTTGATCCTTTGAAGACCCTCATCAAGGGTATCTGCCGAACATATATTTCCGGCCCTCTTCGCCAAACAGAGGACCAAATTACGTTTATGTTGAAGGGGTGCAAAACTGTAGAAGTTCGTATTTTGTTCAGACCAGGTGTCCTTTCAAAAGACTTTTCTTCGGATGCTGCCCTCAGGACTTCTGCCTTGAAGTACGTCTAGGAAAGGCAGGGAGCCTGCCCTTTCCACGTCTAACGTAAACCTGATCGACGGATGTGCCTGCTTTACGGCACGCAAGAGGGCGGTTATGTCGGTTTCTCTGGTGCCAATTA
This sequence comes from Spirometra erinaceieuropaei, assembly GCA_902702965.1. Lineage (NCBI taxonomy): Eukaryota > Metazoa > Platyhelminthes > Cestoda > Diphyllobothriidea > Diphyllobothriidae > Spirometra > Spirometra erinaceieuropaei. Next base: position 250,523 of record CACRXP010000619.1, on the reverse strand, counting down.
CAGAAATATCGTCAACGCACCGACCGTAGTGCCTCACGTTATTGATTTGGTCCTTTAACTGACTCTATAACTCGCCCATAAGGACATTGGTTAGGAGAGGACCAAGAGACGATCCCATAGCAACTCCGTTTATTTGCCTATATATTTAGTTGCCAAAAAGGAACTGCACACATTGTGTGCATTTTAATAATAGTTCCTTGAGTGCGCTCGTCGGAATACATATTTCTTGGTGATTGGTTGGCAGGTTGGTATAGGTAGTCAGCAAGCCAGCCCAGTTATCCTCTTCCTTCTGACCCGTTGTGGTGTTGCTGCTGTTGGTTGAAATCCTGGTGAAATATGTGTTGTGAACCAAGGGGTGTGAAGTGGAACGCCATGGTACGAGCTCGAACGTGCTTTTCACCTACGCCCTCCCCACCTCGGGTCTTCATGACTCTGTCTTGACACGGGGTCCTGGTGGGGAGTGAGGAGGAGAGAGTGCGATAGATACTGTGCAAGTCAGCTATCACTATAAACTAATTCACGCACAAGTCACCGTGTGTGCTTCACCTTTCAGGGTGGACATTGTTGGCAACGACGGTCGAACTGTCATCAAGCCAAGTACAACCATCTATAATAAATGTAGAATTCGCTAATTTCGGCAAGTATGCAGTAGCATAGCACTTGCAACCTATAAATAACGCAACACTTGTGCGCACATGACCATTAGTTGATGCGCCCCAACCGAGTCTAAATTTGTAGGCAGATAAAGCTCTAAATTCAGCGATTGCGGCTCCTTCTAAAATGCAGAACATATCGTCATAAAGGCAAAATTGTCCTCTGCAGCCGGTTAGAATGTGAATTCTCGCGCTAAAGTTTTCCGCTCTTAAAATGGAAAATTGCAGCAAAACTGTTCTCTGTAGTACACAGCAGTCTGACGATATTCATTAAAAGAACACCGTTTATATTGTTTTTTCAGCAAAGAGCAGAAGCACAGGACGAGTTGGTCTTCCCTTTCCCGTGGCTGGTTCACGCATTCGTCTTAATCGCATCCTAAATCATACTATTATGATAATCGAAAACGGAACTGTTGGTGTACGCGGCAGATAATGGAGTGTCGGGAACGTCTGTCATGTCTGTGTAGTTAGAGAGTCGTGTGAAGAGGGTGCCGAAGTCTACTTGTAGGCTAGTCATGTAATGTCAACCGAAATTCCGAAATGCGTTCTGGTTTTGAAAAGACTAATTAAGTGCGGTTGTAAAACTAGTCAGCTTGCAGTATAATTCTATAATAATTCAGTTACCGCAGAATGCCTGGATTCGAAAGAACTTCTTTTGAGCTGCATGCAAAAACTATACTCTGTAAGAAGTAGCACGAACTTTCCGCCTTGATTTTCGATGCCCCTAAATCTCCAATTATATTTCATGGCAAACATGCATGAAAATATTCATTTTTTTACTCATTCGGTAGATAATTACGTCTTCTTATAATTTTTTATTCAAATGAGGGACACAATTTGGTTTTAAAAAAGTTTCTAGGTGTGAAGCTTTTAAATACCGTAAAAAGACTTTTCATAAATAGTCATATCTCTGCATTTACCAAAGTGGCTGTAAAGTTAACAATATGGATCAAATCCACTGCTTAATTTTATGAACCCTATACGGTACCCTTTATTACCGTTAAGGAATGTGCGGTTTTCCGTAAGCGGAAAATTTACGGTTTGTAGTTTGGAAACCCTGAATCCAAGTGTAACGGTAGAGCGGGTTCGAAATTATTCGGGAATCGGAAATGTTTTTGTGCACGTATTCCAGGACATATAATTGGACTTTTAGGGACATCGACAATCAATGGGAAAAAGTCATGCTACGTAAGTCGTTATGTTTTACAGACCGTAGTTTTTGCATGCAGCCGGAAGGAAGATCGCTCAAAAGCCGGCATCCTAAGGTAACTGACATATTATAGAATTATGTTGCAGGCTGACTAGTTTTACAGCCCTACTTAATTAATCTTTTCGAAACGAAAACGCATTTCGGGATTTCGGTTGACATTTCATGAGTTAGCCCACCCACTATACGTGGGAATTCTATACCGCAAGCGTTCAAAGGCTGTTGCAGCCTACTGAATCCCTTCGCGGACCTAACACAAATTGTCCATTGTAGGTACGACTGGCATTTCACACCTTATGCCATTTACTTCAGGCTCTCGAATAGCAGCTGCATAGGTTCATTTTTATCATAGCTGTGAACTAGGATAATTAAGTGGTGATAATTGTATAATATCTTATTGTCCCATAGATTTCTATTTGTTTATTCAAATTTGACGTTTCATTCAATTTACATCTGGGTATTGCAAGTGTGATGAGTGAAAACGGGAAACCTGAAGGCAGTTTCTGACTTAACTATCCTAATTTGCTCGAGTAAGCTGTCCAAATGCGGTTGTTGGAAAGCGAATTCTTAGAGTATTCAAATGATAGCTGCATCTTCATCTGGAGGAAGACAAACAGAGCTAAGCTCCCTGCGCTTCCGTGTTTTTCCAACAAAAATGCAAAACGCCTTTCATTGTCAAGGTTATCAAAAACACTGTTTTTGAAATCAAAAGTTAAGGTCGTTGAACATTTCTTGAGTTGTGGCATAAATTCACATTTTAATGCACGATTTGCATATCAAAATCTTCTTATGAATTCCAACTTATCTAGGTTTCCTGACACCGTATAAGGTCCTTTATAAAAGACTTTTAGTTGGAATTGTCGGAAAGTTTAGTCTTTATATATGTTAGCAATAAACCTGCAACAGCTCACAACTGTTACAATTGAGGTTACAGAACCAGCGCATTTTAATTCGTGCCTCTAACTTTTAAAATTCACTTAACTTTTTTTTCGAAAAAAGATATTTCACGTCTTCTGAGTGTTCTTTGTCACCAAGACCGATGTCATGCAGTACGTGCGTTTTAGTGAGATTGCAGTTTCAGTCGTCAAAAAAATTGGTGACGACATTTTACCCTCAAAGTCATGGCTTATGATTTTTGGATCACTACGGCTGGTTCCTATCCGAATAAGTGTGATCTGCACCTGAAACACGCTGCCCATGCAAGCAAAGTGAAGCAAATGGTTGGAGAACACAAAACCATCGTCAACCAATACGTTCGGTTGCCGAAGATTCATTTTTGTCTTTGATTTAACGGCATTTCCACTGCTTATGTCGTGCTTCCCTTCCGTGGGTCAAGTATATGCAAGGGTTCTTGATCCTTTGTTGCGAGGGAAATCAAAATTCGCAGAAACATAGTAAGGTAATACACTAAATGCGTTTGTCTTTATGTTTATTTGACGAGTGAAGTGGTTACGTCTGCTAGCAGTCAGTAAAAATGGATTTCCATAGGAATCAAGGAGGGGTTGTCTGGTACCTCGAAAATTTTATCGATTAATGTTTCTTAACTCTCGTCATTTGTGCAAAAGGACGGTATGCTGTCCCGCTATTTGTTGTAATCAGCTGCCATAAACAAACAAGCGTTATGTTTATGTGGCCTGAATAAGACTTAACCGTGTACTTTAACGTCTTTCCATGTCGGTTCATACGTCTTATCTGCGATTAAGTCAGCAAACATTCCGTAAAATAACTCAAATAAGTAGGGTTTTATTAACGAGAATAGTTTATTATTTGTGCTGAATTTGTCCAAAGCGTAATTTCTATTCAACTTTTCGGAAGCAATCATACTTTCACCGCAAACTGTCCCATCAGATTTAATTTGTACTACTGACCGTTACCATAACCACTACATCAAACCTTTAAAAATATATCACAGAGGTGCTACTGCTAATTGACTTGTACGCAACCTAAGGGCTATTGAATTCAATTCAGGTGCGTGCACCAATAGGTTTTTGGCTACTTTTCCAGATGAAAAATTCTACGGAGACGCTCTCACCGGGTCAAACCATAAGCTACCGCAGAGACGCACAGTTGCCTTCGTACACAGACTGCTCAGTCCGGTTTCTATTTTATGGGCATGACGTCATTAATTATGCAAAATTTCCTGCGAGTTTTCGTTGCGTTGTCACTAGAATTCCCTTAGTTCTCGAGAAACCAACACCGACTTGTTCTTTCAGGCGTTTTTGAGGGAGCGGATGATTTTGTAAAAACTCACAAACAAAATGTATCGGCTGAAATAGAGGAAGATTGTCGGTTTTAATTTCAAAAAGTCTCAGTCCTCGGTCAACTCTTCACGATTTATAAATTCTGATGGCAGCTGGCCTCTGACGTCACCGTCGCTCTCAACCGCTCCCAAGTTATGTGGCTTTTTTCTGAAGAAAATCTGCTGAACCCTTGAACTGTTCTAAATGTAGGAACTGCTTGTCTCTCATTTCCCTGACGGAGAGTGGCTCGTTTTGCGGAAGCCGTTTGATGTGAGACACAGAAATAACCCGATAGCACGTTCTTCCTTTAAGAGCAGACAATATCCACAAAACCTCCACAAAGACCGTTTAGAATTTTTTTGTAGACCTTCATGCATGAAGGTTAATTTATTTTAGGTTGTATGACAGATTGGCGAGTCACGTACGTCTGAGCTACTTCGTGCCTTTGCTCGTTTTAAGATTTGTCGGAAAAGGACTACTTATTATTTGGCGCTTATTCTAAGGACAAATTGGCGAGGTGTACGTATAATTTCGATAAATTCTCATAAGGCCAGTACAGGGTCGTGTATAACCTGACAGTGGTTGCAGAAATCGATTAAAGTTTGTCTTAAAAACATGCCGGCTGGCGGGGAGGATGTGAGTTAGAAAAATCAATACGCTTTCGGCTTATCACGTCCGCATGTGCGCCAGAACAGATGTTTATCGATTTCTTCAATTACGGGCATGTTTTGCTCGATCCACTTTTCACATACATGCACTGGCCTGACCAAAACTTGCTAAAAATAGACCTATGCCCGCCAATGGGTATTCTGAATGCTTTTATCGGAATTCCGCCAACTCTAAAACAGACCTTATTCTCTCTGCTTTGGCGGTTCCTACCTTTCATATTCGATTTTGTCACATAAAACGTGCACAGGTAATTCGGTTCCTGTGACTACCTTGCATTATTTATCTTACCCGATTTAGTCCTATGTCCTCAACAATCGGCGCTCATTACAAGACGGTGACAGTATACTTTATAAAGTGAACGTAGGTGATACCTGTGTCCTCGTGCTCATCTTCGCACAATTAGAATTCGTAAGTTGGAGTGGCTGAATGTCAGGCGGAGGTTGTGCTGAGATGCTGACACGGAGGTGCTATGCACCGCAAGTAGACAAGACCTTCGCGTATGCTTCCACTCACAATACTAGTTGCTATAATTCCACATCAGCCCAAGATCTGCCATGCGTAACAGGGTCACTCCGATGTGGCGTATCCTATCCCGTGCCTAAAATGTCCTTGTAATTACCCGGTCAGATTCAACACATATTCGGAGCTCATATACGTGAACGTAAAATGGCTGTGCGATGACGCGACGAACTACCACAAATGACATCTTCGTATGCGCCAAGATTAATGCCAATGCCAAAGGCGAATATAGGCCGATGTATGGATACAGCCCGCATTTAGAGTCCTACGTAGTCACCCCTAGACCTGACGCACTGATCATGGGCTGGCTACTGACCCCCTTTAACAGTCACTTATCTTGCTTATTTAACTTCTGACGATGGACTTCCGTGGAAGTTCGACAGTTTCGGCAGTCGAGCAGTCTTCCTCTTCGTTACGTTTGTATACAGCTGGAAGTTGAACATTCTTCGCAGTAGTAGATCTAACTATTTTTATCGTTAGTATGATAACGGCAGTCAACGGAAACTCTCTCGTGGTGGACATGATCGCAGCGTAAGGTGCAGTTTAGGTTAAAACAGTTGAAAATCATCCGAGAGTGCTCTTAGTGGCCGTCAACGGTTACGGTAAAAGTGTTATCCCTGCAACAACAAGTTTGACCGGGTAGATAGACGTAAGCAAAAAGCATGACAGAACGGCTCTACGCACGAATGTTGCGAGGCTTGCATTCTAGCAGCTTTGCTGTCCCCTACGGCCTAACGCCTGCTATTTTAAAACAACTAGTGTCAAACAACTTCCTAAGATTTTTGAAGTCTGATCTACTGATACCACTTGCCAGCCGGCAGGTGTAAACTGGACCACTGAAGTACTTATTCTATGCAGCGAATATGTGATTATCTCTCCTTCGCAGTTGCTAACGTGATGCCTGACGTGGACTTTGCCGGTCAAAAAATCGTCAAATATATATATATATATTTGCCGTTTATCCTGCAAACAGAAAAGAGGAAAGACTTTTCACTTCCATTATGCCGCTGAAGTAAATGCGCGACAACAGAGTTCCGTGGGGAAGTTTATCAAATGAGGACTTGGATGCTAGGCCTCTTTGGAGCAGAGAAAGTGCAATTCGTTATTTAGCTAACAAAACTCGACGGGATTATTTCACAGTCCTGATAAAATAACGACTCTACCTCAAAATAAATAGTTCAATAAGTTTACTAGACACATGAAAGGTCAACCGCAAAATCTGGTGGAACACACACTGAAAGAAATGAAACATTCCACCATTCGTTCGTTAGAAGCTGGACATTATTAAAATTAACTCTGTAACTCACGTACGCTACGGCTAGAAGCATAAAATTTTTTCACAAGTAGACAACCCCCGCGTCCAGACAGAAACATCGGCTGCCTTGACGGACTTCATTAATCTTGATCACTCTTCTTCGTCGTCTGTTGAGGCAGCCTACATCTTACGACTCGTACTAGGCCTTATTACAGGTGAAATATAAAAGATGAGCATTGCAGTTCGACATTTAATCCTAGGAAAAATAGGGTTATCAATACAGTTGGCAGCCTTCCAGAGCAGGATAAATGTCATTTCGTGGTCGATTTGAGCACTTCAGACTTAATCCAATGAGGAGGGATCTGATTACGCATGGGGATGAGCCCCTCCATAATGTCGACATCGCCCATGCGCGACTTGACATACGGTCATCTCAGCTGACTTTTTGCTAACGTTTCGGGTTTCCCCTTGATCGCAGAGAAGGACAGTAGATGCACAAAAAGCGCAGTATTTATGAAACGTGGTTGCCCGGCAATCACGTGCCTACTATAATTAGCAGCTCCTGTAATCATCGCTGCGGATCATACTCGATTCGATGACCGCTTGTTAGTCTAATCCAGAGTCATTAATTACCAAAATGAAATACAGTTTCGGATTATTGACGTAGCAATTACTTGCCCATTTCTCTCATAATCACTGAAGATGTCGACGACTGCGCACTCTCTTCATGGGTTAATAATCTGCCCAGACAAAGTCTCAGCACAGATATGGAGCCAATAAGTCATTCAACTTGTTGATCAACTGGAGACGAGAGAACCATAATTCAAGCAGCTCGCGGTCCAGGTGGTTGTCACCTCTAACGAGAATTTTGACATCGTCAAACTTGAGAGTCCGACCTTGTCCTGTAGTATGGCCGCAGCTTACCATTTAGCGCCATTCCTATTCACTGTCGTGGCGTGTTCTGGCATTCGCGTCCGGAGTAACCTCCCATTTCACAGACGCAGTTGCTGCGTTCGCAGCTGCACCAGATCCGGCAAAGGACTCCAGGGGTTTCCTGCATTGGCAATAGGTCTGCCGGCCCTATGACCTGGCGCCTAGTCTGTTAACAGCACCTAATTCAAGTATTGTGAGCAGGCATCTGACGGCTTCCGAGACTTCTTTCAAGCATGAGAGCGTTCGTTAAAATTCGAGACCTAAAACGTCCTCCACGCACGACAGCGCTCGCCAAAATTTGAGGCCTTCTGTCCTGTTTGCGCATGCACCGTTTGACGAAGTTGTGCGGATACCTATTCCTTCTGAGCACCCGTTGGAGATGTCGTAATTCAGCAAACTTGTTTTCCGGTTCGCTGCAATGCCTCTCAGCATTCTTGTATAGCGCTTTTACGCAACTGCGTTTGTGGCCAATTAGATTGTTGCTGTTGCAGTCCAGCAATTGCATCGCATATGTCGCTTTCATGAGTACTTTCGTTTTTGGACCATCAGAATCTTTTCGGCGGACGAGGACGTCAAAGAAGACTAGTTGGCTAATAAACCTCTGGCTTCACGGATCCTGTCTCCTTTTTCTTTTGCTAAATAGCTATCTTCGCACGTTTGATTTTGTAATTAGATTTTGACGTGGGATTCACGGCTGCGACCTCCGGTTCGCTAGCACATCGAAAGCATCGTTTGTTTGTTGGTACTAAGAATTTTATGGGTCCAGGTCGCATGGCGTCTGCAAACAGTCTGCATAGCATCTCTCATGTTCAGTATCCAGCAAAGGATACCCAGGTCCTAAGTGCGCAGATGGTCATTTTAACAAGAGAGTGTCTCAAGAAGTTCATGATACCCCAATCACTAGGGTGTGAATCAATTTATAATGAGACCTAGCGTGCACCGCATCTACAGAGTGCTTTCTCTGCACACCAGCTTTGCTCCGATAGCAAGAGACTATCAAGACACCGGATGTAAACTGGGGTTCAATGACTGCCAAAACTTAACAGTCAACTACGCATGTCAGACACGACCCGACTGCTACAAGTGAGACTCAGTGATTACCTGATTGAGAGTGCCTTATGAGCACATTAAGAATTGCCGTTGCTCCCATGCTCTCTGTCGTCCCTAATGTAGGTATCACTCTCCTTTCCCCAGCCCCAAAACACCAGCCAACTGTTTACGCCTACTAACCAACGGATTCGGGGATTCGGATCAGTACCCGAGAAGGCCGTACATGGCGTCAAAGCCCGCCACATCCGCGACATCCTCATAAGTCCCAGGTTGCATTAGAGGGCATAATGCACATGTTTTGACACGCGAGCCTACAGCGTATGGTCCTGTATGCGTTACTGTCTTAGTTGATGTCGAGAGAAACAAGAAGACATCCAGAGCAGCAGTCCGCAGTTACAACAGTTGAAGAATGGTTTGGTGTCGGAATCGTCGATGAGCGGAATTACAATCATGTTTTGTCCGAACTGTAATCGATCTGACGTATCTGACTGACCCCGGTGTCAGCGTGTGCAACTTTTGATAATACGCAGACGCCCGACTTTTCGGATTCGCACTTGAACCCATCCTTTTTGTGAAAGTGACAGAAACGGGTGATTCTTGCACAGGAAATTGCAGTTTTTATAGAATCCAGTTGCTATGCTACCGCATACCTATGCTAATTGACCGTTCTCCCCTTCATCGAGGATTGTTGCTCGCCGGTGCGTTAATTGCTTGATGGCTGGCATGCAGGTTGTTAATTGCTGAAATCTCCTCACCCTTGTTGGGTTCTGGCGTGATGATTGCTCGGCCATCTGGCTCACCGGCTTGCGCGCTCCCAGAGTGGTCAATTACTTTGGCCAGACTATGTCTCAGCACGGAATATGGGGTGGAGATGCCGCTGCACTTGTTGTTAGACTGAGGTTCCTTGAACCACGACTCAAGCAACTCGCGGCCCACACGATCATCCCCCCTCGCGAGAATGTGTGGCCGGGTTTCGTCGAATGGGCCGCGACCCCTGAGTTTGCGTCATTTCTGCGAACCGCTGCCGCGCGTTCGGCAATTCGCACCCGGTCCCAGCGGTCGCTTCTACTTCTTATCAACTAACTCGTGGAACTCGCATCTTCTCTTGTATCGCAGTGTGCATTTTTTTACGGCAGACCACTGTGGTTTCGGTTCCAAGCGGGCGGGCGTTTACAGGTGCCCCGACAGATTTCGAGGCATTGGACCGAAATCCTCTGGGCGCGTCCTTGCATCTGCCCTCTACGGTAATGGGAGCTCACACAATAACAGGCACTGTCAATGAACCGACACACTTGCTTTCTGCTGGAAATGACGCCTCCACAACGCATCGCACATCGAAGTAGAACCGCCTTTTTTAGTGTTCTGTCGCGCACTGGTAACTTGTGATGATGTCGCCGGTTGCGTGCAAATGCTCCGCTCCGCCCCGTTCTGGCACAGCGTCTCTCCTTCGTCCTGCTTCTTCAGGAATGGCAATCGTCTCTTTCCGCCCCTCCACCTCCTCTCCCACCCCCTCCAGCCCGAGAATCTTCGCTGCGTATGCGACTACGCTCTCCGAAGGAACTGGGGAAAACGAGAGGGAGAGAGAGCGACGCGCGCATCACTCCTAACCTCAAGTACATTAATGCGTAGTTCCTTTCTGTAAATGTGGTTTAGAGCGAGGCTGGGAGACAAAAAAACATTCTGAACGATGCAAAATTAATCGCCGAGAGGTCTGGGCGGAGTGGGACTTTTTGCAGACAACGGACACGCACTTCCTTTGCTACGGAGTTGCATTTCAATCTCTCAGTAAGTGTTTTTACTTGAACGGGAGGAAAATGTAAATGAAGAGCGGCAGGAAGAGGAAAACGCAGGCGCAGAAGAGGAGGAGTGTGGGCGGGAGAGGTGAGAGTAGGGAAGAATAAGAAGGGAGATAGGGGGGGGGCAGAGGATGAAAAAGAAGTGAAAAATGAAATAAGATGAGGAAGGGGAGTGGGAGGGGAAGGAGGACGAGACTTATGGTAGGGGCAGGAAAGGATAAAGGAGAAGAGGAGGACGAAGTATAAGATGAAACAAAAGAGAGAGGGAAAGAAAGAGGGAGAAAGAGGAAAAATTAAATGTTCGCAGCGGGAGGAGTAAGTTGCACGCGCGGAAGAGGAGGAGGCGGAAGGTGAGAAAGTGGGCAGAAGGGGGGAGGAATAACAAGAGGAATAGGGGGAGAAGTCAAAGATGAAGAAGCAAAAGCAGAAGAAAAAGAAGAAGATTAAAAACAAAACGGGGAGGATGAGAGTGAGAAAGACGAAGAGAAGGAGGATGGAGAGGAAGAGGAAGAGACGAAGGAGGCGGAGGAGGAGGTGGGGGAAGTGAAGGAGCCAAACTGAATACTTGCATGATCTTGGTGAATTTCACCGCTATTCTACCCTGTCATGCGCAACCCAAGCGCAAAGACAGTTCGCAGATAAGGTTAACTTATGTTTTCTTCAAAGACCGAACTACGTAACCGTTTGAGGTATTCGTGAGTGCCGAGCGAAACTTGATGAAGTCCAAAAAATCTCCTTGTCTGTGCACATCCTCACTTTCGTTTACAAGTTGGTAGTTGTGGGCAATATGCACAATACCCTTTGTTTTATTTATATTCGCCGACGAAACCATCAGCTTGCGACTTAGTTCTTTGAAGAATTCAATCTACTGAGTAATAGATGGAGGCCAATGGACAATTTGGTGACTACAAGACAATCTGTTTACTCAGTTCCTAGGTATACTTATGTTCCCCGGGGGAGATGCCAGCTTTTCTTTGAATAAGTGCAATAACTTGCCCTTCGGACACCTGGTGTTAGTTGGACTGGTGATATTTCGTTCATATTATTTCTAGTACTAGTCGAAGGTCATAATTATCTGAAGAGCAGTAAAGACTTCACTAGTAGCAAAAATGTGATACTCAGGTGGCATTTCAAATGAGAGAGGCCATCACCGGCAGAGGTTTACTGACGGTCTGCTGTTTCGAGCAGGGATTTTTTTTTACCCATCTTCAGAGACTGTAAAGTCATTCACAGATCTTTCTTTAAGGGGTGCACCTGCCAATACCGACTATAGGCTTACATCCGGCGCACATGTCGCTGTGAACTTTCTTTGACAGCGGAGCAAACTGGCGGTCCCATTTGTATCATACTGTAACTTTTTCCTGTACAGTTTTTTCGTAAAACCGGATTAATGTGGCAGTTAATTAAACAGTCGGTCGAAATCCTGGTTGTAACTTTGACGTCTGGTTAGATTTTAGAACTTCGGTCAGATAAGCACTCGATTTCTATAATCATCTGTTAGCGCATCTCCCATATAACTAAGAAGACCTGCCAGGGGCTACCCAAAAGCGAGAATTATTTCCTGTTGGCAATTTAGTTTGTAGTACTGCCTATCTTCCCTAGCTCCGTTTACTCAACACTCTTCCCGTTTCGTTGGCCAAGTAGTGTTCATACGTAACCATCGCATCGAACAGAGTGATTGTTTTATTAACTCTCCTCATCACGCAATCGGTGACTTTTTCGCATGGCACACATAATCAACTGACGCCTATGAGAGCTTGTTTTTTCGAGATCAAAGGAGACGTTCGTGTTCCTCCTGGAATTACAGTGAGGCGACGTTACTATCTGCAAGTTTTGAAACGATTGCGTGAGGCATTTTAAAAAATCGAACTGAATTGTGGCTGACTGCTTCATCATGACAACGCGCCCAGCCGCACAGCGTCCAAAAGCAACTAGAATTTTGCTAAAAACAACTTGTTAACAGTATTTTAACCCCTTCTTCGCCCGACTTAACCCCCTGAGACATTGCCTCGTCTCTGAGCGAGATGAAAATCGAGAGGGGAAGCGTTAGTTCAGAAGAACATAAAAGATGCTACGAACAGTGGAAAAAACGCTGGGACCAGTGCATATCATCTAATAGAGAGTATGTTGAAGGAGATTGGTGATTTTACGATGGCATCTCAAATAAAGTATTCTCGATTTTTTCGGGCATCCCCCGGAATGCTTGCTGTGCTTCCATCGATGTTCGCAAATGCAATCGTAGTCGTTAGTGCATGCGGTCTGGAAAGCAGACTAATCAGTCAACTTACGTATGCGTAATTAAGCACCGTATAATGAGTAGGACTGGACAGTTTTGCATTGACCAACAAGGGAAACAACGGTCTCTTCAGAGGCTTATACTGTTTTGGTCCTGCATATTTTAGTTTTGTACTTATTTATATTGGTCTTGCAAAATGACTGCTGTTTGCTTGGAAATCACCCGATAACTGACTCTCTGCATATTGGTCAGCGATATACAGTAGGTTGGCTAGCTCGTGAAATGTCAACCGAAATTTCGAAATGAGTTTTTGTTTCGAAAAAATTAATTAAGTAGGGTTGTAACAGTAATCCTCATGCAACGTAATCCCACAATAATTCAGTTATACCATGATGCCGGCTTTCGAACTACTTTTGGACTGCATGCAGGAACTACACTCGTAAAAAATGGCTATTTAAGTAGCATGCATTTTTATGATGCCCTTAAAAATTCTATTATATTTCGTGGAAACATGTACATAAATATTCATTATTGTACTCTTTCGGTAGAAATTTACGTTTTCATTCACTTTTAGCTTCGAAGGAATGGTTAAATTCGGTTTTAATAAACTTTTCCTACTCCAGAATAATTTTGAACTCGACCTGCCGTTACACTTGCATTCAGCGTTTTCAAATTACAAGCCGTATATTTTCTTCGAAAAATTCTCTACTGTATTCAGAAGGGAACATATGGGCTTCATAGAATTTAGCAGTGGATTTGACCGATGTTGTTAACTTTAAAAGCAACACTAGTAAATGTAGAGACATGACGTTTTATGAAGGGCCTTTTCACGATATTAAAAAATCTCTCAATGAGAAACTTTTTTAAAACCAAATTATACCCTTCCTTTGTGTATAAAATTTCATAATGAATAAGTAGAGAAATGATTATTTTTATGCGTGCTTTCCATGAAATATAATTGACTTTTGATGGGCATCGAAAATCAATCATACAAATGCATGCTACTTAAGTATTCATTTTTTCAGGGTATACTTCCTGCTTACAACCAAAATGATGTTCGTTCGAAAACAGGCATTCGGAGGTAACTAAAATATTATGGTAACAATCGGGAGATGGCACCCAAAAAAATCCGTTACCTAGAAATAATACCTTTAACAGTGGACTCAAACGCCTTCAAGCTACATCAGCGGTTGCAGGCCTACTTTCAAGCACTACTTGGACTTTCTGCGACGGCCTAACATGGGCTGGCCGAACGAAAATCGCAGGAGGTTACATGGACGATGGTCGCTGTTACCCAACCTTCCCCATCGTTACACACGTACACCTGAATATACGGCATACATTCGCATTATGGTAGTTTATTACAAAGCAATATCACTTTTAAATAGGATAGGTCTGCACAGCATGGGACAGGAACAGTTCCAAGGCATCTGTCAAAGACATTGCATTGAGACCAAAGCAAAGGCGATACTGTACTGCGTCTATGTGAGACCACACAGCTCGACCACATACAGGGCCCCCCTCGCGGAGTTTCCTTTTCAGTCTACTCTAGTGTGCATCTCTGGCAATGGTGTGCCGTCCGGTGGTAGGGTCCTTGACGTTCTTTGGGTGTTTTTTTCAGAGAAATGGAGATAACCTTCTGAGTGAAGACGATTATATGCCTTCCACTCGTCCGTTACCACTATACTGCCTTTGGCGACCCATTTTGTAATAACGGAACGGAGAGCGGGCCAACTTCGATCATTCACCTGTTCAAATAAGGCTTTCCGTCGGCTAGTATCGTACATCCCGACCAGCCACCACCCATAAAACCCCTATTACCAACTGTCCCGTAAGACAGGCTGCTTTGGTTAGGCGGATTTTTTGGGTGCCATCTCCCGATTGTTACCCACTACTTAATTAATATTTTCGAAACAAAAACTCATTTCGAAATTTCGGTTAACATTTCATGAGTTAGCCCAACTACTGTATATATAATGGTAGAGAGGCGATTACCGGCATATACATCTATATTATGCTCTGATTGCTAGGATGATGTTTTCCTTTTCGCATTTGTTGGATGGCTTCGTTAGGTGCTAAGAATCAATGGCGACGAACGCAACCACAATAGTAGTCGTCTTGAACAAGTCTCCCGGGAAGACAAAGATTCCGCCACCGGAGTAATAGGTTCATTGCCCTGACCTTTCGGGTGCTAACTCGAACCCATTATCAGAGACAGTCACAAATAAGGGTAATTGAGCCACAAAGGCTACAGTATTTGTAGTACGTAGCTGCCGTGGTAGCTCACGCATAATAAAATTCACAGCTTTTGCGAGCACCGCTGGGGTCGTAATTGAAGCGATGATGGCTCCTCAGTCCCCGTCCGAGTCGTTGATTGCCGCAATTGCATCATCCGTGTTGGATCTTGGTGCGGCGATCGCTGAGAAGTTTTGCTCGCTTTCGCTGAGGTTATTGCCCGTCCACTTCCTCCCCACTTGGCTAATTACCCTGTTCAAGGAATGTCTCAGCACCCAATATGGTACCGGGAGGTAGTTGTGCTGGTTGATGGATTGAGGGCCTGAGAACCATGATTCAAGCAGTCCGCGGCCTCTTGAAACTTGAAAAAATGGCCGACTCCCGTGGAATGGGCTGCTACCTCGGAGCCAGGGTCTTCCCTTCTCACCACTACTGCATGCTCAAGCATCTGTGTCTAGAGTAATCTTCCAGTTTCTCTGACGTAATTTCTTTCTCCACAACTGCGTCAGATCCAATAAACGACTCTCGAGCCGCGAGTTGCTCGAGCCATTGTCCTCGGGTTCACAATCCATCAACACGCGCAATGACATCCGGTACCATAGTGGGTGCTGAGACACTCTCTGAGTAGGGCAATCATCCACGTGGGGAGGCGAGCAGCAATCTCAGAGCTAAATGACCGAGCAATTATCACGCCAACATCCAACACGAATGATGCAATTGCGGAAATTAACGATTCGGACGGGGATTGAGGAGTCATCGTCGCATCAACTGCGACCTCATTGGTGATCGCAATAGCTGCCAATTATAATACGCATCGGATCCCGCGACAGCTACGTACTGTAAGTACTGCATTCTTTGTGCCTCCACTACCTTTTTCTGTGACTGTCTCCGATGACGGTTCCAGTGAGACTTCGGAGCATCGGGCCGATAGACTTCTTGTTCGAGTGGTCGCATCTTCTTCTGATCTGCCTCTTCACACCACCTCACACCACTTGCAGTTGCGGTTGCACACAGACCGGAGGCAACGATCAGTCCTCGGGTCGTGAATCCAAGAGACCCATTGCCACGGCTGACAACTTCTGGTCGTTCACATAGTCTAGCGCAGTCGCGTACAAAGCAGCTTTGTCAAAAACTGGAAGGATACTCTGGAAGTGGATGACAGAGCGCGCGGAAACAGTGATGAGGAACGACCCAACTCTAAACTCGCGTTTCATTAGACGAGACCCCGCCTTAATTTTTAAATTGGACGAAGCGAGACATGACAGCCGCGTGAGCTGCGAGCTGTTTCCGTGGTAGATCTCCGGCTCTAGTCTATTAGCAAGCAATGACTCCTCTCCGTATTCGCTGCTGAGACCTTACCCGGGCTGCGTAACTTAGCCACGCAGGGGTGCGTCGGCGAATATGCTTCTGGTGACAGTGTAAGCAAGCATCAGGTAATTATCATACCGTTAATCAACTCCAGGGAAGAAATTGCTCCAAATATCCCCTTGGCTGCGAAAATTATAATTATTATTGAACCGTGTTCAAAGATATGTAATGAATGTGATGGGGCGCTAGTGGTAGGAGCAGCTGCATCTTATAAATATTGCAAATCCTGTGCATCCGTTATCATCATCTGATGCCGCCCCGACGGTCCCCTTGGGTGTAAATCCGGAACGTCAGGCGAAGCAATTGCTTGTTCCAATGACCGCGCCTTTGTCTTTGTCACTGCTTTCACTAAATCGTATTTTCGCCCATATAGACAATCAGATAACTTACATTTAAGCCAATATAGCAAGCGTTAGGTTGCAGGAACATCAGATAGTGGGTATTGAAGAATAGTAAGATTATTGAGCTAAGGCAGGAAACTGTCGGCAGAGCCGACATATTAATTAGGCGATGTCATGATGGCCAGAAAAAAAGCTAAGAAGATTTTGCGGCGGTAGTGACATTCCGTATGTTTTTAAACCGCAGAAGAATCTGCGCATTCTCAACGTGTTAGTGTATTGCTGCGCAAGCGACGTCTTAGTCAACGTCGGAAACCGCAGATTTCAGATAACTATCAAGGTCTCAGATGACCCTCTATGCGTAGCTTGGAAGCTTGTCTCCTTTTGAACTGTACTGCTCTGTCTAAATCAGTGTGCTGAATAATTTAATCAAGAATCTTTTGGGGCGATTTAAACCGAATTCGTACACCTTATTCCTGATTAGCATTGTCAGCAGAACAGTTAAATGGTCCACCGTAGATCCACCTGAGGAGTGCGAAAAGGCAGTCATTTAATTCTCAGGTTTCTTATTCGCGGCAACGGTAAGTCGACGTCGAGTGCTTTAGAAGTTAGCGCGCACATCAGTTCCTGCCGTCGCATGATTCATACGCTTCATACTGAGTAGTCATCATGCATTGCGTTCATCGCTCGCAACTTGACTTCCGTTTGATCATACTGGTAACTTCCTCCTCCGAATGAAATAAATTTTCGTTTCGACGTTTTCAGATGCCTCGTATGAAACACCGGATATGACGGGTACGCGTATTCCAAAGGATCTTGGACTGCTCTAAAGGTAGTATCACCGCAGGATTCAGCATACCGGAAACCAGGAGAATGGTGTGTCTACAAACACAGTCAAAACGACCGTGTGCGTTCCATTCGACAAGAAACTTTCTATATATGTCATTTTCAATTAGGTATTGCCCCTACTATTTCTGCCTAAGAGTTACACAGAATTCAGTTCATGTAGACCATTTTCATTCGTTTTTTTAAGCTTGAGAAAGCAAACCTTTTCTAGCTGCAATTGTTTAGTAGTGTACAGAGTTCGCATGAGCGCACTTTATCGCACACTGTCATGCAAGTGTTGCGTGAAAACAGTATTTAAATCAATATTTTTTACAAAATTCTCTGCGTAACTCAAAGGGATCTAGCTCAAGACTGTGATATACAGTAGGTGGGCTAACTCATGAAATGTCAACCGAAATTCCGAAATATGTTTTCGTTTCGAACCTATTATTTAAGTAGAGTTGTAAAACTAATCTGTTTGCAGCAGAATTCTATAGTATGTACTTACATCAGGATGCCGGCATTCGAATGAATTTCATTTCGTCAGCATGAAAAAACTAAACTCTGTAAAAACGACTAATTGATTAGCACGAATTTTTTTATCGATTTTCGATGCCCCTAAAAGTCCAATTATATTTCCTGGATAACACGCAGAAAACTATTCATTCGTTTGCGCTTTCGGTAGACAATTACGTCTTCTTCCAAACGTAAACTCGAAGGAAGTGTATAATGCAGTTTTCAAAATCATTTGCATTTCCCGAGTAATTTTGAACCCGCTCTACCGTTACACGTGGATTCAGGGTTTCTTAACAACAAGCCATATATTTTCCGCGATTTGTTCTGCTTGGCAAATTGAAATCTGCACGTCTTCCAAATGACTGGAATTTTCCATGACTGCATCCTATCCCCTCAACTCTTCTTCCTCCAAACCGATTATCTAACATCCCAAACGACTGTCTCCTTGTTAGGTATACTGACGGTGTGGTTGTTGCCTACAATCTCGGAAATTAGACTCTTCTCTGGTCACTGAAGAATAGCCGTGACCATGTCTAACTATAACTGCAGGAAAATGGTATTTAACTGAATAATCAGAAACCAGCCCAGTGTATTTTCCGACTGTGACTCCTAGTCCTAAACCCTACGTGGTACCTTCTTTCAGGTACTTTTTTCGTCAAATCTTTCATCTTTCCATTATATGATGATCATTTTCAATAAGATTCGTAAATGTCTTTAATAAATTCATCGTTAACGTTCCTTCTGCACATCTCAACCCTTAATTTGGCGACTCATAGAGGCCTGCATTCTTCCTCCCATTTGGTATTTTACTCCCGTCATCTGTTTGCTTTGCGCAAAAAAATGTGTTAAGTTTAAAATAAGTTCGCCAAATTTTCTCTTCTGTTGACGGTGTTTCCAATGTTTTTCTAGTCGAAATTGTCATACAAGGGCTTTCCAAAAAGGCAGGCAATTTGCTGATCGAGTTATGGATCACTTTCCCTATCCCGTTTTTCCTAAAGCAATTGATGGAAAGTCCTCCCGCCCCATGCGCCGTGGCTTTCGACACATCTCTTGCAGTACATCGGCACATCAGCATTGAGCGCTTCCATGCCTGGCAAGCTTTATTAAG
This sequence comes from Spirometra erinaceieuropaei, assembly GCA_902702965.1. Classification (NCBI taxonomy): domain Eukaryota; kingdom Metazoa; phylum Platyhelminthes; class Cestoda; order Diphyllobothriidea; family Diphyllobothriidae; genus Spirometra; species Spirometra erinaceieuropaei. The sequence continues at coordinate 231,575 of CACRXP010000619.1, read as the reverse complement.
TGTCAAGTGACAGAAATACATAAACGAAGACCTGAACTGACCCCATAATAGTTGTTACTTTTCGCGTTAACCGTTTTAACTCTTGAGGATTTAATTGACTTATATTCAGTCCACAGTGAATTGAGACCATTTCTTGCTGAAAATTTGCATCAGTGCTTTCTGAATAAAGCTTACGTCTCCCTCTTATATCCCAGCTCCTTGGCCGATGTTTCAATAGCTTACATATTTGCGTCATAACATTGCGAAAAGAGGAAACTTGATAACTTTATGCGTCAACAGAGTTAGCACTTACTTCTAATCATATGGTACAGAACTTAGTCATGATGACTTATGATTATGCAGGTGAGGTTTAAAACCGAAACGATTCAGGGCTTAGTAGGAATGCACCGTTTGAAAATATGCTCGCTGCAATGGAATAACATAATTTGGGATTGGTTGTCTTGGTATTTTTCTCGTTGACATTACGAACAGCACGTACATTAGGTGGGCCAACTCATGAAATGTCAACCGAAATTCCGAAAAACATTCAAAAAGATAAATTAAGAAGGGTTGCTAAACAAGTCAGCCTGCAACATGATTCTACAATATTTCAGTTACGTAAGGATGCCGGCTTTCGAGAGACCTTCGTCGCGGCTGCATACAAAATATACTCTCTGAAAAAAATGACTACTTGGGTCGCATGAACGTTTCTCATTGATTTGCAATGACCCTTAAACATTAAATTATGCTTCATGGAAAACACATAAAATATTTATTATTTTGTTCATTCGGTAAAAAATTACGTCTTCTTCCAAACGTATACTCAAGGGAAGCGTATGATGCGGTTTTAGAAAACTGTTCCAACTCCCGAATAATTTTGAAACCACTCTACCGTTACACTTGGATTTAGGGTTTTTAAACTACAAGCCGTAGACTTTCCGCGTACGGAAAAACACACATTTCTCTACGATCATAAAGCGGCATCCTGAGGTAACAGAAATATTATAGAAATTATTTTGCAGGCTGACTAGTTTTACAATCCGACTTAACTAATCTTTTCGAAACGAAAACGCATTTCGGAATATCGGTTAACATTACATGAGTTAGCCCACCTACCGTAATAACGACGTTGGCATAATGTAGGGGACTGCCGAGTCTACAGATGGGGAGATCGATACTAAGGGCGGCGTGTTTTAAATCTAACCAAACTCCTTATGCTACAGGAGATAAGTGGCGTTTAGCCAGCAATCACAGAAAGGGTGCTTATGCGATGTGTGGGACTTGCATTGACTTCAATGAATGATAGAATGTGAATGCGCTATTCAGCGACATGGCAACTATCCGGACATGTAAGCAATGAATGCCATACGCAGGGGTTTATAGTGCCAGCGCTGCATCTACCACACTCTCTCTTCCCTGGCCTGTGTCCGGTGTCAAGACAGAGTAAAGAAGACCGGAGATGGGGGAGACCGCTGGTGGATGGCTCGGACGGGTCCTCACCTTGGCGCTCCACTCCGCACCCCCTGGTCCAACAGCAAATGACCAGGATTTTGACCGCCAATACACTGAAGGTCGTGGCGGTGGTCCCAGTTTGTGCGACGACTGCCGACAACAGGGTCTGCTAGCGCATCTCCTTGATGTTGGCATTTGCTATTGCGCGAAGATAACGCCTGCCAGAATCCTGTGTGACCCCCGTGTTGGTCCAGCGCATCTAACTCGTGACCTGTTTGGGGGGCACATTCACACCCACCCACGACAGTTCGTCCGTCGATTTCGACGATGACCACCGTGTACCCCACAGACTGCATTGTGGGAGCAGGGACGGTGACTTGCGCAGGGGTTTATAGTGCCAGTAGACTTGCGCTGCATCTACCTACACTCTCTCCTCCTCCCCCGCCTGAGCCCGGTGTCAAGACCAAGTCAAGAAGACCGGAGACGGGGGAGGTCGCAGGTGGATGGCTCGGACGGATCCTCGCCTTGGCGCTCCACTCCGCACCCCCTGGTCCACACACAAATGACCAGGATTTTGACCACAAAACAATGGGGTGGCGGCAGTGGTCCAGTTGTGCGACGAATGCCGACAACAGGGTCCGCCAGCGCACCCCGCAAATGTTGGCATTTGTTATTACGCAAAGATAACGCCTGCCAGAGTCCGATGTGGCCCCCGTGTTGGTCCAGCGCATCTAACACGTGGCCCGTTTAGAGGGCACGCACGCACGCACGCACGCACGCATGCACACACACACACACACACACACACACTATAGCTCGCCCGTCGATTTCTACGATGTCCACCGTATGCCCCACAGCAGCTGGTGGGAACAGAGACGGTGACTTGCGCAGGGGTTTATAGTGCCAGTAGACTTGCGCGGCATCTACCACAATCTCTCCTCCTCCCCCGCGTGAGCCCGGTGTCAAGACAGAGTCAAGAAGACCGGAGAGGGGGGAGGCCGCAAGTGGATGGCTTGGACGGATCAGCACCTTGGTACTTTACTCCGCACCCTCTGGTCCCCACATCAAATGATCAGGATTTTGACCCACAAAACAATGGGGTGATGGCAGTGGCCCAGTTGTGCGAAGACTGCCGGCATCAGGGTCTGCCAGCGCACCCCCTAGATGTTGGCATTTGTTATTGCGGGCAGATAACGTCTGCCAGAATACGATGTGGCCCCCGTGTTGGTCCAGCGCATCTAACACGTGACCCGTTTGGGGGGGGGGGCACACTCTCACACACACACACGCACAAAATGATCTCAGTGCATGTTTTGGGATGGTTCGTGTCTCACATTTGTGGAAGTTCCATCCGTGACGATGAACACACTGACTGAATCTAAATAATAATTAAATTAAATGAACGAAGGCATTTACAGAAATATGCGCCAACACTCGTAAATGGAGACGCACCGGAATTCGTGAAAGCCGGCTGACACTGCGGACTTGAGGATCACGCCGTAGACTGCGCACTTATTGGGCTCCAGGTTGATCCACGAAGTGTCGTTAACCTCAAGTGCGGCTGCAAATTTAATTGAAAAATACAGTCAGTAAAACTCATCCTTAAGATTATTTGTGCCTGCTTCGAACAGCCCAAACAGTGGCTTTTGACGAGACCTCCAAAGAGCAAAGACTTCGAATATCAGCAGGGGTTTTTTTTGTGATGGAAACATGTGGGCGTGACAGGCTTTATTAACTTCTGAGCTGTCCGGAGCAGGGCCTTCTGTTATGGGCTAAACAATTGTCGGAATTAGTTAGAGACCACGCTTCTCGAGTAATCTCATTGCCCTACAGGTATTTTGAATTACAAGAATAACCACAAATGTTCAACTCTTGTCTAAAACAAAGATGATGGTCGAAGTGCCCAACAAAATCGCATCCAGAATTCGCCACAATGCTAGTTAGTACCCTATTTTTAGTCTATTTCATATAGCCAGAATGTAGCAATAGTGCTTTCCGCGATGCCGCTGGGCTGACAAAAGACAAATAACTAGCAGGTGTCTTTATGGCTTATCTAAAAAGTGCCTACTGTCTGCAACGTACGCACGATTGCTTACTATCGCGTAGTATCAAAAATCTGATATGGTAGGCATTCCGTGTTCTTCCAATACCTGTCGTTTTGCGACACTGGCTAGGGTTATCCATTATCTGGTTGCCCTCAAAACACGAAATTTTCCACAGGCCAATGAATGGAGTTGCAAGATATATGCCGGCAGAATCTACACTTATATATTGGTCCGGTAAATGTAATTTACACAGTACTCCTTAAACTTACTTTCTTACCTGGTGGCATCTAGCAGAACGATGGCCTCACGCAACTC